>SNQN01003474.1:37694-58110 GCA_008642245.1 Bassia scoparia | reverse complement strand
CCAAGGAAGATTCCCTCATCACTCCTAGGGTCAAATTTATCAAGTTTGTTCTTCCCATTGTAATGTACAAAGCATTTGCATCCAAAGACACGAAAGTATGCAATGTTGGGCTTTCGACCTCTAAGGAMTTCWTAGGGAGTCTTATTTAACTTTGGTCTAATGAGACCCCTATTCAGAATGTAGCAAGCAYTGTCAATAACTTCACCCCAGAAACTCTTAGGGAGACCACTCTCAATGAGCATCGTCCTCGCCATCTCCTCAAGAGTTCTATTCTTTCGTTSAACAACACCATTTTATTGTGGTGTTCTGGGGGCTGAGAAGTTGTGACTTACTCCATTTTCCCTACAATGATCAATTAAGTTAGCATTCTCAAATTCAGTACCATGGTCTTATCTTACCAAAAACCAGCTTGTGTGTAAGCTGGTTCTCCACCTACTTCACTAGTGCCACAAACTCATCAAATGTTTCATCTTTTGAGTGCAGCAAAATCACCCAAGTGTACCTGGAATAATCATCAACCATAGCACAAACATATCTATGACCTCTTCGACTTTGTACACGCATGGGTCCACATAAGACAATGTGTACAAGTTCGAAGGGCCTGRTGGTACTCAWAACAGTTTTGGGTTTAAAAGAGATTTTGACCTGTTTCCCTTTGACACATTCTGAACAAACCTTATCTGCCTCATATTTGATGTTAGGGAGACCTATTACCAAACCATGAGACTTAAGTTTATTAAAGAGTGTCAAGCTGGCATGTCCATATCTCTTATGCCATATCCATTGATTATTGTCAGAAARAGCTTTCAAACAAATGGACTTGTCTTGAGGAATTCGATCTAGAAAGGTAATGTGCACATCCTTTCTAGGGTCGTGATCATCTTGTGCACCAGCAGTGTCTACTCGGTCTGGATGAGAATACGTTCTTGTGATGGGTGGCAAGTGCCATATTCGTGTGGTGGAGCCTCACTTTTGAGTGCAAATGCCCTTTAAGCACACACCAATACGAGCTTCTTCGATATCTTTTCAAAACTAATTCGACATTTGCAGATGTGATACCGTTTGACCCGGGTGTATTCTATCCATTTTACAACCGAAGTGGGCCTCTTGGTGCTTAGTCTACTGTAGAGAATAGTCGTGCATCTATGACTTTACTAAAGTTGTGCCATTTCCCTGTTTGTTAAGTGAAGCTCGCTGACATCTCTCTTCTCTCTCATGACATTGGCCCGAGTTCGAACCTCATCCGTATAGCACTTTTTCTTGTCGATCGTACATGCCTTCACAATATAACTTAGTTGGATTCAACCAAGGTGTTTTGATGCTCTCTGATTGGATTTGAGAGGATGGAGAATTGCGTGCTCTTGCTACATTGGAGGACGCATTCACTCGAAACTGAGCGGCAAGAGCTTCTCAATATAGGCGCTTATACCATATGATTAGCAGACATTAAATGACATATCTACAATCACCCGTTCATCATCAATATAGTTGACGGATATGCGGTGAGTTTCCCTGTTGTGACCTCTCCATTTGGTAGAAATTTGATATATGGACATTATCATAATCATATATTAATGGATCTTGGGAAGATAAGCGATATGAGTTAAAGTAGTCTATCGGATCACCCGGTCTGAGAAGATCAGGTAGGTGGTGGAATTTGATGAGGGTGACTATTATAATTCAGTTGTTGGAAGAACGACTTCAAGGGTAGAACTTTGATCTTGATTAGAACACTAATCTTAGTTTGATTGATCACGCGTGTGGCGGATATATCCTCAATAGGGAGCCTCTTGCGCCTCATACGAGTGAAGTCGTGATGTCTTGAAAGAACTTATCTCCCTATCCCAACACTAGAATGATGATGTGATATATTGTTGACGATGTGTTGTCAGCATTGTGAGAAAAATGTAGGGATGTAGTAAGCTGCTAGAGAATGAGCTAGATCATGATTTCAAATTTGATAGATGTATGGACTGGAAGCTGCTGTTTCAGGAATTAGAGCCAGCAATGACACCAGACCTCTGTAAGAGACTGATTCTATATGTCGCTCGCACATTTGAGTGTAGCTCTAATTAGTATGCGGCTAATTTTATATTGCTCCGCACAGCGCCGGACAATCAACCGCAGATAAGTACAAAAGCTCGAAGCTTTATGTATTCGAGAAGCTTGAGGTGTGTCAGGTCTGCTTGACTGTTAGAGGTGTAGAAGAACATAGAAACATGAGCAATAGCTCGATCATTCAATGGGACTTCTGAGATAGTCTACACTTGGTTTTGGTGCCATGTAAACTTTCAAAGTGGAATTTGGAGTTATACACTTCATTAAGCGGCATCGATGCAATTAGAGAAATTCAATGATGTGATGTGTTTGAGTTCGAGGTTTGCCGGATCAAGTTAAGATCAAAAGCACAGTTCCCAGAGGGCACTACGTATCATGTGTAAAACCGGACGATTTTCTATTGGACTGAAAAGAAATCCGCACGCTCCTCGTAGGCAGGTTTCAAGCAAGTGTGCTCTCAACTCGTCGTTTCTTCTTTACGTGAGTGACACATTTTGAGTGTGGCGCGTCGTTTACGATCTAACCTCCTTTGTCGTGTACTGAAGTATAGCCTGCTAGACTCTTGACAAATATCTCCAGAGTATACCCCTACTCTCGGTGGAGAAGCCTCCTGGTTGTCTAACATTGTTTAGTTATTCATGCCTTGATCGCTTCTAACGGTGTGATGAGACTAATCGGAACTTTGACTTGTGTGAGAGTTAGACGTCTAGAGTTTCAATGAAAATAAAGAATGCTCCAGGATATGCAATCATTCACTTTTAATTATCAAGACAACATAAGAACACCAACAATGTCTACTGAATCACAACAATAGTAAGAAACCAGAGAACCATTTGTGCATTACCATCTGAATTTGGCCCCCAAATGTCTACATGCGATTGTGACAGCCGTCTGAAAAGGATGAGACGATTGGATAAAACCTAGTAGATAGTGGATTTTACAGGAATATTGTAATCTAGGGTGGGACTCTGCTTGAGCTTTAGAGGAGACTTGGTAACATTTTGGCATATTCATCTGAGTATGCTACGTTCTGTTCATTAGTACGACTTCAGGTACAGACACTATCCTGGTAAGCTAACATCAGGTGAAGCTCTCTAATTGCTATGGGAGGTCGTTGGTGGCTCAGCCTGGGCGTCTTGTTGGGTGCTGTTGGAGTGAGTGGTGCTTGGCGAGTCGGCGAGTCGGGGGTGGAGAGGCTGCGACGCTTGGACGTTGCTGGGTCCGGCCTGTCGAAGAGTGTCTCTAACGAAATGCTAGGTGTCGAGAGTCGGGACATGGACCTAAAGAGACTTGCCTATGCATTTCACCGCTGGAGTCACTTAAACAAGCTGCACTAGACTGACTATCATTGGATTGTTAAAAGGGTTGCTGGAACGAATGGACACGGGCATAAATGCCACCTCGAATACTATGACACTTTGATGTTCTTGTGGTGTAAATAGAGTAGGTACCGATGAAGGCATCATAGGTAGTGCTTGCGGTATTGATTACAACATAATACTAGCCTGAACTCTTCTCCTTTCGACAATCGGGAATCTCATACATTAATTCTGCTGCGTCTAAGCATATCTTACACTTCTAGATAATTGTAGGCTTGGAAATCAGGAGGCACTAACATTATGGACACTTAATATCAGAGTTAAGTCCTTGACTTATCAGTTGCGGAATCACTACGACAAAAGGGTCAACCTCATGGTACTTCCCAATAGGCTCATTTAGAGCTAACTTGTGTTTTCAGCATCTTGCTAGCAGAGCTCACTACCACCGTACAATATAGTTTGGTATTGCGCACTCATACTTGTGCATATTTATCAAATATATGCAAGATTAGAAAAAATGTCAGGTTGCTCCGACTCTGTCCCATTTCACGACTATGACGCAAGTAGTCTGTTAAGACATAGTAATAGAGTGCATTAGGCTAACTTACCTCATTCGTATTGTAATGAGTCTGAGTTTGCAGACGTTGTAGCCTAGTCGCATGGTCTTGAGCTGATGATTGTACTGCTCAGAGCACTCGATGCCGATGCACATTTCGTTCTTAGGCACTTCTATCCTCTATTGATGTATCCATTACTTCCTGGTATTCTGATTCTCCATTGTGGTCTATGTGTGTTAGCACTCTAGATCATAGGCATAAAAGAGATCAGCTCAATATACTCTGCGAGGGTGAGATTGATCCAGCTCTGTTCAGTATCGACCTGTAACGCATCACAACAATCTGCCTCAACTTGTTTCCTTCTAGCTACATGGAGACTGAGTGGTTCGGTGAATGTTGATTGGTCCCCATGTTGGTGGATTCGCCTCATCTTTCTCAGAAGATGTAAGGTTAGGAGAACTCGTACTCTCCTTCACCTTAGTTGCTATGGCCAGTTGAGTGTATTTCATGGCTCATTGATAGCACTAGAAACGTAGATCGTTCGGATGCACGCGCCATTTTTCACTGCTAGACTAGTCCGCACATATTTTTCTGTTCAGGGCTAGGGCTTGAATGACGACCTCTCTTGCAACACTTATTTGGGCACGGAGGAGTGTATCATTGTATAACCGATTATACTACCTCTGTCTTCAGTCAGATCGATGTTAGCTTAGTATGTGGTTTCTAGCGATAAAGAGTGCTTCCCACTCTCGTCACCAGAATGTGCTGGACTTCCCAATCCACATGAGAATCCTGATTAAGCGCCTTGGACTTGAACGTTGGCTTGGGGCTTACGTTCCTCTTCGCAGCTTAGGGCACTGCGGCTTCAACGTTCTTTTGGATTATTCATACCAGATGCCCATAAGTTAAGTAACGGACAGGAGGAAAGTAACAAACTCGTCAGCTATGTAGAGAGAGCTACAGACACGCAGAGTGACGGAGGTCTTTTTCTGATTTTTTACACTGTCATTGTAAGATATAGAATGAGCTCTCAATATGTGTGTAAAAAAAATGTGTCTGATAAATATGAGTGCAGCTTGCATCACAAGGGGTGGTAATATGACGGTTGCTATTGCCTTATCTCTCAATTGAGATAGGTCAGTTCTGTATGTACTGTGACATGCATATTTGTACAGCAGAGTTTAGTTTCTATGGTAACACTGAATTAAGCGCTGAGTATTCTTGAGACTTCTCCTTGTTGTTATGCATTGCTTTGATGCAAGTATTCTTGCAGGTTTGCAAAACTCTTGTTACACGGTTTCGTTTGTAATGTTTACAGATACTACCTCTCAAAATACAGAGGAACCTTTCTGACTACATAGTAAGTGACAAGTCGAAGGTGTCCATCCGCCAGACTGACTGCTTGATCGCATTCTGGAATTAGTCTTAATAGTCAGCAACCACAACATTCATAACTCCTACCCTTGCGAACTGAGATCTATGCTATAGTACGTGCCTAGTGGTAAAAGAATAAGGAGTTGATGGACCGCGGAGCTCTCACTGCATAGTCCTTTTTAACGTATCCTTTGCCACATCACTTTCTACATAAGTAAACAGTGCAGGAGATCATGGATAATATGAGTTTAAAGTTAAAGAATACATATACACGATTGTTATAGATTGTCATTTGAGCTGACAATATTCATGTAAACTGAATACTTTAGTATCAGTTGCATATGACAAGTAAATCTATATCTTCCATGGTTCATACCATCACTTAATAACATAAACAATGTGTCGGCCAATTTTGATGATAGGCCCGTATTTGATATGTTATAAATTACAGAATCCAACTATTTGCTTGTGCAACTATAGTTTTCATGATCAATAGATTGCAGAGTGTCAGCATATACCAAAAACCATTATCAAGCTGTGATTAACAATGCACACCATAATTCATATTATATATCAATATTATACGAATATCTGAGTAAGTGCAAGTGATTGAGTTGATTTAGATTTTAGTAAGGTTATGACGTATTACATAAAGATAATCGAATATGGAATCCATGGGAAGAGTTTGAAGTTAGCAAGCAGTAGATAGGTAGGAATATTGGATTGTTGGATTCTGTACTGTGATATTCAGCGGGCAAGTTGATGCTTTGAGAAGATGCTAGGCTCGGAATACAATGTAGGTTCGGAGAATGGTGTTAGATAAGAAATAAAAGTGATGTAATCATAAATCATTGAAAGCAGTGAAAAAATCAAAGAACAAGACGTATCGAAAGAAATAGGAAGAATCAACCGACAGAAAATTCATTAAACGGTATTGTTGGGAGAGTTTGATTGAAGAAAGATAACGTAAGCATTACGGGATGTCAAATGCTAAGTGAAACTGCGAATTTAGTCAAATGTATTTGGGAGGATTAGAAATGGACTTGAAATTCAATTGCAGTTGAACGTATGTACGCAATGTTAGAGCATATACCGAAAGCAATTTAGCTAACAACAAACAATATTGCAAGCGAACAGAACATGTCTGGACACTCAGGGCTTGATACCGTGTCAGGCGCCAATAAATCACAGATCGTTGAACGGATGATCAACGATGTCGAGGCATGCAGGACAGTAGTAGCAGAAGAATTCATACAAACAGCATCTGTTCTATTTCATTTCGTCGATCTATGCCGTTTGAAATGCAAGCACAGATTCGTACAGCCTGTTATGTGAGGCAGTCGAGCGATTGCTTGACAAAGTAGCAAATAGTAGAGCACTATTAAATAGAAGTGGCTCCTCATCTATACCTCATAGTTCAACTACTAACGTGTCTCTGTTCGTCTTTTTTCTACTATCAGGTCTGTTTATGTACTAGGGCATAGTATGATTAGTAGGCTAGTATAAAAGTTGTGATGTAGATGAAATAGTGATGGCGCTGAACTAGTATTATTTAGAAAATTAATCTAATTGTGCATGTGTGAGAGTAGTGAAGCGGAATCTCATAAACCTTTTATTAAAGGGATTAAGGTAGATATCTCTACGCAATCATAGAAAATCAACTCGTACGTAATTCTATTTAGTAGTCTATACGTGATAAGGTAATATGAATATAAACTCAGAGAAAATATTTGTATGTTAAAGTAAGTATCTTATACTGCATTACGAGATAATAAAACAGTGGTAGAGTGAAGATTGAATAGTACATAAATCGGTCGAGTCGTTTAATTGAAGAATGATAGAGTTGGGGGTAAGGTTGTGACGTTAGATGAGTGTAGCAATAATAGGTAGTGATTATTATTTGAGGTGAGCAGACGAGATGATTAACAAGATGTACCGAGAAACCACATTACGGGGGATTTTACAGAGATGTATATGTTAATCAGCATTGTTATCGTATTGTCGCTAGAATTCGCGAGAATCCGGCGGTGCGATGGCTTGGTCTGTCTCAGACATGACTTGTGACGAGAGCGAACTTCGAGACTAGCTTAGATACGTGGTTGGCTCTAGAGAATAACTTTGTTGATACGACCAAGGTTCATGGCATCACTGATGTCGATTTTCCATCGTTTACTGCAGATCGTTTGGTGCTTGCTCATTGGTAGGTTCTGCTAGGGCTGAGTTTCGTTTTTTGCGTTAGACTTGAAAAGCGTAATATATGTATATCTGTATAGATGTATCTTTCCTTTGCTATTGGCTCGTTAGACGTTCGTCTGGACTGGGTTCGGTATAGAGTGATGGTACCGCGGTGGTTGTAGTTCCATGGATATAGACTATGTCTACGTGCTATCAACAGAATACGCAATCCCTGGGGAAGCGTTGGACAGGAGGAAGTATGGTTGAAGCGTTGAATGGAAGTCATATGTAGATGTTTAGTTTTAAGGTGATATAGATAGGCTTAGTTAATGCGTTTTGCGGTATTCACCACAGTATAAGGGTTCATTAGCGTTAGCTATTTACTTTAGGCGTCATAAATGTGCGATAATTTGATTCCGTTATAATGCTGATGCTTCACAGTTTTTTCTAGACAGAGTTGATAAGTATAACATAAAGATCTAATCGTATGGTTACAAAACTGTTTATGTGTAGGGTTTGTCGTGATATATTATTCTCATAACTTGTTAATGTTATGAGAGATTGGGTGGATCGATTCGTCAGTCTTTTCCCTCTTATTTCTCATTTGTGGCGATAGACGTTGAGAGTTGTGTCTATGAATTCTAATATATAGATTCCTTAAAAATTTATAGAGATATTAGGAAGATCTATATTAGGCTTTATTCTTAGGAGTCCTAAACTCAATGGTGTCTCCTGAAGTAGAATACCTGAATTATGTACTACATTTGAATGTATGTGTTGATTGCTAAGAGATCTAATGTAAGAAATTTGAATTGTTTATGCACTAGAGTCATAGGTGCAGAATAATAAGTATTTTGAAGAGTAATGCTTAATCTACTCTAATTAAACATTAATTGACTCCATGAAATAAATATTCACACTATTGGGCTGTTGTTGTGTCTATCAACTATTTGGTATGTCTTAATTTTGTTATCATTTAAAATCCCTATAATACACAAACAATATCAAGGGACAATATAATAGCACTTCTCTTCTCCACTAAGTCATCAGAACAATATTAAGTGGTCTTGTAAGGATCTTCTATGCAAAAATTATGTGAGGCTCTGATGTATGGGATCAATGAAACTATAATAGTTATAGTCATCATCTCAAAATCCAATATATTAAAACTAAAGTTTACGATGTCATCGACCAACATTACATAGCATTTGAGTCGACTTTATAGCGATGTCATATTTGTGTTCTACTGTTTTACTAACAGTAGGAAATTCGGCCTATCTCTAAAGATCTGATGGTTATCGATGAAAAACATTGTGATTACTGAGTCTTAACACGTCTAGGAAAGATAAATTAATCATATGGTATCTACTTTTCTTTAAGTGTATTGAACTTTTCTCTCGTGTTGTCCGTGAGAAACTCTCTTGCACTTCTTCGTGTAACAGAAACTATCGGCGATAGAACTCGCCTAAATCTGTCAGATGTATCCTCTGGAGAATGTTGCGAGTGTCATCAATTCGACTGAATGTGTGCATATTAGTGTATTTGGAGTAGCGACATAGGATGCCTGTATCATAGTGGTGACTTCTCCATGCCTCTAGCTCTTCCAAGGCTCGACAGATATCCCTGCGATCTATATAACCACTATAGCCGTGAGTTAGGCCTGTTGCTGACGTTGATGTATTCGAGTCTGTAGGATTGTAGTAGGCCCGACTGCACATCTACAATGTGTATGCACGGAGTTGGTTTCGGCAGCGTATTAATCTGAGTTATTATGGGGGCTATTGATATCATGTATGCGCGTGTTCTACTCGCATGAGTCTGAGTGCGTGAGTAACATTTGCGCGATGCGCACCTTTAGGCATCTGGATGTCTGGTGCGCCTATAGTAAGTACTGAACCCATATCAATTTCACACTTTATACACGTATAAATTCTGCCATTTCAAGTCTTTCGATTGCGTGTCTCTGGTAGCTTGTGCTGTAACTACTTTCTTTTCGTATACGATAGTTTTTCAATAAGTGAAGGTTGGGTTTAGACTTAGTGTTCTTTGTATGAGTCTCAAGGTTCTCTTAATTATAAGGATCTATATCTATCATTAGCCTATTAGGTCTATATTCAGCTGTAGCTAGCAAAGAAAGAGTGACTGAAATGCCTTTTCTGCGATCGCTGTGTTGGGCTGTTTTTGAAAGAGCAATATGCCGATTTATCTGTTTCATTGATGTTAGATCTTCTTGTTGTTTTATGGACAGTTCATATTTCTTAGGGTAGGGGAAAAGAGGCTCTTGTTTATAGAGTATACAGATTAGGCAGTAATCGAATAATTCCACACGTGTAATTGAGTATGCATATGTTATGAAAGTTGGATCTGCAGCTAAAATTTGGTTTCATTTTTATGTCTATATACTGGTGTCGTATATGATTGCTCATCTTATGTGGTGATATTTATTTTGTTGCTCTCCAAGTATGTTGTGGTCGAGTGTGCTATATGCATTTGTTAGGTCTTTGTTGCAGATACATGAGTACCATACTCAAGACATCTCCGTTACATCTTCTCTACTTCAATCACATACTGCTAACCTTAACTTCTTCTCGCAATATCTCTCAAGATATACTCAATTCCTCTCTCTAATCTCATAATCGAACTCAAAGCCTAGTTGTCTACTTCTCTGGCACTCTGCTCAAAATATGCCTCATGCACTCTCAGGTTCAATAGCATGACAGTTTGCTCAGAATGACATTCGCATCGCACCACGAAGGGGAGCACGTCTCTGTTCGGTGCCAGAACGCTGGATACGCTCTTTAACGACTTTGACAGTCGATACTATCTGGAAAGTGGTTGTGGGAAGCTGAGTCCAGTTACTTAGGCACACTAGTTTTTACAGCTGCGATATACCAATTGCTTCTTTGTATAGGCAATTTGTTGTTCTTGTGCTCATTCTAACTCCTCTTATTTGTTTTTTATACGTGTCTAGTAAATTTGTCTTTTTACACTCTAATTTTGCATCTTAGCTCAATAAATATTATATATTAAAATCAGCTGAGCGCATTATATTATATGGGCGTATGTATCTTGGTTGATTGAGATGTATTTTGTCTTTATTTTTCTTATTTATTTCTCTACTATACATTCTAAGAGCTTTTGTGTTTTATTATTTGATTTGTTTTTTTTCTTGTTAGTAAAAAATATTTGTTTCGATTCTTTGCGAGGGACTTTTCTTCAAGAATTATATAAGTATATATGCATTATATGTATGTTTGAGTTATTCGTTACTAGTAGTATATTTTTACTACTATAATAGTCATAATTGCCGTGTGCATTCTCTCTTATATTTCAGTTTTATATCTTTCAGTTTGTTGTGGGGTCTCTTGCTCCTACTTCTTTTTGTTATTTCATATTTCTCTACACACAGATATATTTTTAGCTCTGCATCGGTATTCTTATCAGTTTTTCGCGCGATAATTTTTTTAGTAATGTCATTGAGCTCAGTTTTCTCGCCGAGATTTTTATTTAATATTATTTCCTGTCTACTAATTACGTATACTGCATAGTAATGATGGAGTCATGTCGCTTGACATTTTTAGCACTACACCTATAATTGAGTGATGTATGCTATAGACAACTTTTTCAGTTTCAGCACTAGGTAGCAGTTTGGTAGGGAGCAAGTACCCGTGGCGGGCGAAGGGTGGTTGGGGGTGGAGAGTAGGTCAGATGAGTGTGTGAGTAGCGGTGTCGGGAGGCTGTGAGCGGTGGGAGGCTGTTGTAGGTTCTCGACAATTTCGCACTCACATGGATGGTTGTCGGTGGCTAAACTACCGCTTAAGAATTGTATGACTAAGTTGGTTCGTCGTGCAGAAGGTATGCTTGTTGCTAAGATAATGTCCGCGTTATGCACTACTAATCAGACAGTTCTGTGCGCTTCAAGGTGAACCTTAGAGTTTATGCTTCTTGATTAACACGAGGTTTCGCAGATATTTACAGTGGCTGCTCACTGTACTTTTTCGTATAGAGTGCGCAATAACTTGTCATGCTCGCTTTAGAGCAAGTCCTTGTCATCTGTGCTGTTACAAGTTAGTTAAGCTGACTTCCTGATACTGTTCAGATATTGAAGACTTGATTTAATTACTACATGCTAAGTTCGGTGTGTCTGATGTATGGCAAGTCTTGTTTCGCCCCGCTTGAGGCAGGATCTGAAAGGGGACTGATGGACATATTCGCAGATCGTGGTCTCAGGCTGGTTAATGTGTAGGGAAGTATGATGTATGCATCCATGGGCAATCCGCATGATTGCTTGAAATGCGTTGAAGGCTGATCGGATAGAATAAGCGATGCGGTAGGAGTAGGTGATAGGTGTGAGATCATTGCGAGACAAGAAGTTCACTCCGCACTGACAAATAGACTAAGATTGTATAATGGAATGGTGCCTAGATTTAGAATAACGGTTAATTGGGTACCCTATCGCCTATATTGTACGTGTCGCTGAACTGATCGACGAAGAACATTGAGTAAGATGACAGGTCTCAGAATATGTACAAGATTGGCCAACGGTAGTTTCTAAACTATGTAACTCAAGTAACGTCTAGACGTGCTCAGAATCGTATTTTCGCTGTGTTCGAGGACATGGTCGATTCGATCTGTACCGCCGAATTCGCGAGTAATCCCGCAAGGTATATAGTAGCAGGCCATTTCTCATACTCGCAGTGATATCATCTTGTGTGATGAATTGATAAAATAGATAACAACATAACAATTGAAGTCACAAAAGGACGCATAATTGATTTGACTTTGACACCGTTGCCTACTATATCTATCGTTGTGTCTTTCTGCTAGTTCCTCCATAAAACGCATAATGTGCCTGTAGTGTGACTTAGCTACAATGAATAAGGCGGCGGCTCACCCGTTGAGTTTGTTACGCACGGCAGAGTGGCTAATGGGCCTGTACATGCTTAGATGTGTGTGTGACAGAACCGGGGGTCGGTGGGACATTGGTGAGTGTTGTTGGGCTTGAGCCACATGACGTTAATACCTGCAGCGGTGATGTAGAAAGTGGGGGAGTGTTGTAACAGATGCCTGGTTAATGGTTTAAGCGAATATTAGGGAGTCACGCCTGCAAACGTGCGGTTGATATTGTAATGCTTAATGATTAATGGATTAATCACTGGACGCCTCGATGATTGACGACATGCAAAAAATCACAACGGTGTGTAGAAGGCGCCATAAATAACTATTGGCTATAGCACTGTGTCTGACCTCACCATTACGCGTCGAAGTACATCTCGTGGGTTGCGGTGGACATGGGTACGGATTGATAAACATATCAATATAGATCGTTAGATCAATCTGCCAGACGACTAAGTAAGCAGACTCACCATTTAGTCGGAATCCGTCCTTTCATTGTAATTCCTGAATTGCTAATACGAGACAGAATTCATATGCGCTGTGTGCACTAGCTATACTTGGCAATTTCCAAGACGCATTTATTAGCAGCACAATAATGTCATTACTAACAAAGGTAATACATAGAGAACTGAGGAAAGTATGTACTATGTATATCATTAATTAAAAACGCTACACTACTATGAGCTTCTACCACTAATGGACTAGATTAAGCAAAGGCGAGTTTTTCATACATTTTGCTGTTAGATGGAATCATTATTAAACTCAAAATAGAAGGAGTCCTTAGAATACCGTGCAGAATTGTCCTAAGAATTGAATCCGAACTTTAAGTGTAAGTGAGAGAAGAGTGGAAAGCAGATTAGAGATTTGTTTTGTGACGTACACGTGTTCTATTTAAGAATCAAATTATAACAGAACCGCTGATCATTCAGCAAACATAGTATTGACAATAATATACCGAATGATTAAGTAATCTGTATGTCTTTTATGATATGAAAATTCATATGAATAGTGTTAGTTAGAGTAGTTATTTAGGAGAGGTGTAATGGTATGTGATCTCGTGACTTATGTGAAGTGTATTGAGTTAGATATTTAGTAGAAGTGTAAGATGATAGTAAGATGAGTCAGTTGAATTGTGAGCGTGAGTCAAGATCGTAGTCTACTGATAATTATAGTGATCAATGGCAGTGTAGTACCATCATTCACTCACGGCTCACGTACGCGCAAAACGAGTTGCTCGACGCAAGCAAGACACAACAAATCTGCTGTATATAAGACGATACAGTGAATATGAGACCGTAACATATCCCTTAGTCGATCAGATTGACGCGCGAGAAGTATTATCAAGTCCAGACTTCATGCAACAAACATGTTAGTCGTATTGAGGAAAAGCTGTGTTATTGCAGTGTTATCCGCTATGATCACACACGCGACAAATCACGCATGTAAAGTATGTCTGAAGTATCCCATAATAATATTTTAAGTGGAATGGGACGACATAAGTGACTGTTGGTAAAATCAGCATACGAGTGACGTAGAGATGATCCTGAGATTTGAGCATGTGAATATTTGACGATACCATTTTGTAGAAGAGCTGGTTTTCATTATCATATTCTTATCATGTTTAACTGAAACTCGCTAATAGCTTATGCGTATATATAAGCACTCTCGAAGATAGTGGATGTCGAGACAGTAGAAGAGTTTTTGGGTGCACGTAAGACATACGGCGTTCTCGCACTATGATCTGTCGCTCGAGTTCTGACTCCTGATTCGAATATTAGCAGTGAGAATGTCGTAACTGCGTGCGCTTTTCGATTACGTAAGTGTGCAAGCAGAGGCAAACTGTGAGTAAGCACGAAGGCTATTGCTCACAAGTGAGAGCGCTTTGCACGATGGATTATGCCTTCAGATATGTATCTCCTCAGATAGGATGTCCAAATGCGTGTACTTCTCCCGGCTCAGGTATAATATAATGAGAGTAGAGATATAGGACAGCGGTATATTATCTTGATAGTATTCCTGCCGTATTTCAGAAGTTGTCGTAGTACAAATCATGCACAGAAATGCACTCGAGAACTCGAGCCAAATCAGAAAGCGAAGTCGATAAGAGTATATTTTATCGCAGAATCTTAGTGCGGATTCAGGGAAGAGACACGGAAGTCTGGTTTATACGAAGCATTGAGAATGGAAGACGTAGCATACGCAGAATCGCGTTATTTTCTACTTTTCAAATCCGAGCTTCCTTCTTTGTGATCTTCTTTTGTTAAACACCTCGTCGATTGGATAGACACACTCTTAGACGATCTGTGAGTGTTATCCGGTTTACGGCAAGAATATCGAAAAGACGAGTAACTTATGGTGGTGTTCTTAAGAATTCCATTAGTATGATTTGATCTTTTCTTGTTGTAGTGTCTCATAATTTCTGAAGTAGTATCGTTACTGATCTTCTTTATGTACGTATTTTCTAGTGTCTTTGTTGATGTTTGTCAAATTTGTAGCAATCATTCATTATACAGAGTCGAACCAAAACGCGAGACAGCATTATCAGGACAGTCGTCGCTAAGTCTCGGGAAAAGTATCTAAAAATTTGTGTGGGTTTCTTTTCATTCAGAACGGATTTATCACGATTGTTGGCGAGACTACTAGTAATAAATGAGAGATGAGCTGTAATGACGAGTATTATGACAGACTCACTGCATATAATCAGATTAAATTATAAAGTTATCCTATAATGATATGTGATGAAATTCTAGAAGAATTTTAATAAGTCAACAGAGAAAAAAAGAAAATATCGTTTCTGGCCTCTGGTATATTAGAACTGAGACTGTATTCTCAGATAGATAATTAGGACGAGCATGCGTCTTACACAAATTTTGTGTGTGTGTTTATCGAAAGGTTGACAGGTTCTTCTCGCGTCGCTCTCTTTTGCAGATCACTCGCTCTCGCTCTCACTCATAATTATCGACTAATAAGAGAGTAATTGCTAGTCGTGAAGTTGGTTGCATTGATCATCGGAAGATTACGTCTAGTAGGGATGATCATCAGGTTGGAGAGAGTGTAGTAAATATTTTGGCTGACACATGTTGTGTGATTTGTAGATAGATAGTAGATAGAGAGAGTGTACTTTTTGTGTTAATTGGCATGCTTTTATTAGATTTTATGCATGAATCCGTCTCTCTCGTATCTTCAGCACTTACTTGGTGAGTTGAATGTGTTGTTTAACCGTGATCAATGAAGATTACTAAGTCTCTCGCGCGTTCTCTCTTAAAGAGATATGAGTATTGTAAATGGTATACTTGATGAGTATTCTATGGACGTAATGCTCTTCTCTTACTGCTGCTCTTGCTTACTAAGTGTGATGTATTAGTTTTATATTAACTATGTGCAAGTCCATACAAGTGTTTACGTTAGAGATCGTCATATCTTGACCGTTCATACGTCGATCTTAGTGCGGATCTTAGTAGGAACAGATGGCACGATGTGTACCCTACTGGTTCCTTCTGATCTCTGAATGTACTACGCTCTATTCAACTTATTTTCTCCTTTAGATCCTCCAATTATCATTTTGGATGGGCCAGTCTAAGAGTGGTGAGGCATCCTGAGTGGTCTCTGCGTGTGTGCTCCGTAGAGGATAGAGCGCATGACTGTAATGATGCAGTTACCACTACATGAATCTCTTCACTCTCTCATTATTTTTTGTTATTTCAGTATATCTTTCAGTGAGTAGTTAACGCTACTTGTGCAATGTTTCTGAAGAGCACGGTGCATAGTTGGGAGGATTTTTTAATTTATTGTTGAATCTGATATCTTAGGCATCATTTGTCTCTATATAGTTATCAAGAGACTAACATGGACACTCTCTCGATCTCTTAACATACGTACATAGTATGCGCGACTATTGAGACACATATTCATTCATATGCTTCATGAAACTTCGTCTTGTGGAAAATGAAATTAGTCGCGTACGAGAAGATTTGCTCTGATTGAACGCACGAGTCTGGCTCGTCAATAGTTATAAGAGATTTTACAAGTTTGGTTACTTCACTCGGCTATTGACATCAAGATTTGCTTATTGTAGATATAGATAGTCTTTTGTTCCATAAATAGATACGATTATCATTGTATGATCATGTATGTTTTGTGGTGACTCATTTCGTACCTCTTGTGGGATGTTACAGCTTCATGCCGATGTAAGTTCTCATTTTATGATCGTATGGTCTGTATACGAGATACTACGTGAGCAGTCGTAGGTTCAGCGGATGTGCAAGCGCATGTGCATGGAAGCTTGCGACGGCAATGAAACTCCTTAGGGGGAGAGAACCATCGCATCTCAAATCGATTGGCAGGTTACATAGCGCGTCTCATACCTGCCATCTATGATACGTAGCTCGAAGTTTTGGTAGCTACGCTGTGCAGCAATATCGCACAACTTTATTTAGTATTTGATGGTTGGTGTCTGGTGGCTGAGGGGTTTAGAATAATAGAGAGAGAATAGAACAATGGCCATTATGTGTAACTCCTGTTTATGACAAACTGAATCAGATCTAAGCTGTTGACGCATTGCTAGCAAATCTCGCATGATTGGCACTACAGAAGAGACTGCCGTACTCTTTTGAGATCATGTACCTATGATATAGCCGCGAAGGGCACTTGTGTGTAGGAGCTGGGTTCTTTAAGTCTCATAAGCTTCATCTATGCTCTGCTGCACTGCGATGCAGATGCGGCCGTGTATGCAAGAGGAGTGGTGAATTCTCGAGTATGTCGAATGGTTGTAGAATGATATTGTTATAATTATTCATCCTTGTGTCAGTGTGTGACTTTTCTGTGCAGTTTCTTGTTATGTTCTGTAATTATATTTGGTTGTGTGTGTGTTTTCTGTCAATTTTTGTTAATATGGTGTCCTGGAAAGATAGAATCTACTATATAATGGACAATAATGCTAAAGAGATGCTGATTCTTTTTCTTCACGCTCAGTGGCGCGTTGTATATCTCACAACATGCAGTGGCAGTCAGCACACGCTTAGTAGACATGTTGTACAGAAGTCTCGAAAGCCGTTTGCTGCAGTACAGCATAGTAATGCTTGGCTCCTTTATATTGCAGTCTTGCCTAGTTTTTCATGCTTTTTGTAAAAGGATTTGAAATGAGAAGATTGTTGAATCAATCCGGCATGGTCTCTCCTCTTCTTGGAGTATGACATGCAGACAGGCTTTGCACTTTGAATGCTACACGAGGTCTTAAATGGTAGATCCACTCACTACTTATGATTGTCTGAGTGAATATTCATGTTGCCGTATTTTGTAAGAGGACGGCATATTACCAACACATTTGAAATTTTGAGTCTACTTGTAGTTTATTATAACGAAGTGATGAGCTAGAGAGGTGGACTGCTAGCACATGTAAGTGTCTGGAATTATAGCTGCGGTTATGCAGGCAATAGTCTCTGATAAATGCAACATTTATTCGTGCTAGATGCTCAAGAGATTGGATGAACTGCTTTCAGATGAACATAGGACGCTATGAATGTGTAGATGAATGCTATCAGGTCGTCGTAGGTAGAGGCAGGTAAATCGCTGAAACTACACTTTAGAGATTCTCTAACGCGTTATCTTCTGTCACAATATAGTGTCTGTAACTGTTGTTTGTGTCAAATTAAGGATTGTGCGCACATGACGGTTGGTCTTCACTGCGACTCCACGGGGTCTTGTATCTGCAATGTCGGAACACAGGTATCCTTTTGTCACATCACAGTTGTGAAAATACTCAAAAGTATTCCGAATGATAATGTTCAAGTTAGTTGAACAGGTCGTAAAAGAATGTTTGATCTTAATTGATCAGTCATTTGATCTACAATGAATAAACGTGCTTGAGTGATAACAGTGTGCTTTAGACGCTCATTTCTTTACCATTCATTTTTCAAGCTGTAATGGATATCGTAACATTGTACTTATGGCCTAAAGTGTTATGTCGCCTCGCAGTAACGTTGCAGCACTCCACCATATGACTGATAGGCTATATTTAGTGTCTCTGGATCTAGTGAGTGAATGGAATGTTTGCTTAATTTTATTTCGCGTACCTTTTGACGACGCTACTTGAGTGTACATGTGTCTTGTTTCGAGCTGCCAATGCACCTAGACACATCTTGTACACGAAGGGTCGTTAGGCAGCCTTTACTTAGCCTGTGAACTTAGAAGAATACAAAAATCGAGGAAGTATTACTAAGGTCAGTCTTTAAGTGAACGAGGTTAGTATAGCCGTTGTCGAAATCTCTACATGTGGTTCTTCCTTTTTTGCTCTAAACGAGTATTATTGTTCTGCTAGTTGTAAAATAAACTTTGGTCTCTTGCTGTTCTCGAGCTGTGTCACATTGTCTTAGTGTGATGTGCAGTATAGATATCTTGTTCTATATAATTTAACTAAGTCTCTAATTACAAGCTAGTAGGTGGATGACGAGCAATAAATACTCTAGTGAGTGAGGATGCTATATGTCCACGCTTTTGGTACGCTATGATACGACAATCAGCAATGATAGCATGGAGTTGTGGCAGTGTCGGAATTGAGTTATGACTACGTACTCTTACCTTCCGAGGGACGCTGTTGATGAACTTATTTTAGTCCTCTGCTTTGTATGTCAACTCCGCTGTAGTTGTTGCAACTTACTAGTTTACTCGTTCATTTCTGATTCTACTGTATTAGGTGTAGATGTAATCGATAGGGGTATCAGTTGATGAGTACCAACTGTTTCCCTCTAAGGTCTGTCGGTGACGCTTCTCTGAAGAGGTAACTTGGATAGTTCAAGGGCGCGACGCGGTCTCTGTGCATTCAATAGTTTGTTGACATGCCTATGAGATATGTCATGGGAGTTCCTTTCTTTATTCTTCAAGTGTCTTACCAAGCAACTCGTCTTTTTCTCGGTGTTTGAGCACAGTTTCCAACTTGAATAAAGTCTACTTTTTAAAGCTTCGAGTTTGTAGATTAAGTTTTTGAAATCAATAGGGTCATTAGACATGTGCAACCACCGTTGGTTGTTTTGCTTTTAAAATGATAGTGTTGGCTCTACAATCAGTTGCAGTCCAGGGGATTTTTGGTCTGGCAATAAAATTTTCTCTTCATATTCATCAACTCATTTCTTCATGTCAGCACCTATAGGGGAACATGGAGTGTTTAGCTGTACAACACCGTTTAAGTGGACGTCGCATTTAAGTCTTGTGTGTTTCTTCTAAACTTCGAGCCAATTTTCAACTGTGTGTTTATTAAGCCATGATTGAACGTTCTAGGAACGTAGATCGAATTAGAGTTGTGTTTAATTCTACGTACTGAAAAATCCAAACGCTTCATGTAGTAGTTGAGGTCGCGCGGATGCGGAAGCTCTTTGGGGCGCAAGAGATTAGATTTCCTCACCATCATTTGGAAAGATAGAGTTTAGAAGATCTTGTTCTTTCTAGTTCTACTTACACTTGTCCAATTTCAACTCTAATTCAGCTACTTGATTTTCAACTCATCACAGACTCTTCTAGATGAACACAACTGAATAGCAATTTCCACATTCATTTCGTTTTTTTTTAAGTTCTCTTTTCGCAGTTATGTAAGTCCCTCTAAGTTTGTAGCTTCATTACTACAAAAGAATCAATCAAGCAAAGCATATTATCTTTTAATCATATTCATGCTCCTTCCTATCTTTTTTCCAATTTACCCATGTTTCATATACGTTAACATTCCTTCTTTGCCAATTAAGCATTTTATGGATGTGCTGGTTCCCCCTCGGAATTCTAAACAGTGTTGACTCCCTCAGCATTTGTGAAAGGCAATTAGGCATTCCAGGGTTAGGTGATTTCTTCAATCTCATAGATCTGAGTCAGAATCACCCACATTGAAGCTATCATAACATTTTTGCACATGAACATAATGCGTCTTGTATTCACAGTGGTTTGGACTATTTGTCCTTTCATTTGGATAAATCTCGGATTGGAGATGTCCTTATCTCAACTTGATCAACTGCAGAAGAGGTTAGGTGTTTCTTAAATTCTTACCTTTGAAGTTCC
>SNQN01003474.1:25523-37669 GCA_008642245.1 Bassia scoparia | reverse complement strand
TCCTTTGATCTCGGAGTGATCTTTCAAATCTTTTAGCAATCATGCCAATGTCATCTTCTTCCTCTTCCACTGTTCCCTTAAGATCCATGCCTCTGGCTGATTCCTTTTCAGTCTTAGACTCAATTAACATTTCATGAGTAATAAGGGAACCAATCAGCTGTTCCAGAGACAAGGTAGTCAAGTCTTTTACTTCATAGATTGTTGTTACCTTAGCTATCACCTACCACTAACCACCACTCCCTCACTGCCCTGAGCTACCACCTACCACTAACCACCACCTTCCATCAGAGCAGCCCACCAGCACCATCGCAGAACAAGGAAGCAACCCACAACCACCACATCCCAYCCACCACCATTCGCGGCGAATCATGTATGACATTTGTCTCAGCCTTCCACTCATTTTTTGGACATGGTTTCTTCGTGAAAGTTGTACATCTTGGAAAAATACATGAAATAGGCTCAATAATTACTTCATTTGGAGTTGTATTAAAGTAGTTACACCCTTTGTAAGTTTAAAATCAAAAATTCCCAAATTGAAAATGAAAACCCAAAATTGAATTGATGGTCGTTTCCAATTGAGTGATTTTTGAAATTGGGGATAGGGTTTCGATTTTGTGGTGGCATTGAACGACTCGAATAGCATGGTGGTGGTGATTTACGAAATTGGGGATTGGTGGTGGTCATTTTCGAAACCTAAATTGGTAGTGGTGGTGGATGGTCGAAATTGGGGATAGAATGCTTTGAAGAATAGCGGGGCCATCACGTATACCCCACAATCAACTRTATTTTGTTTTTGTGCAAACTAATGTCATAAGAAATAAAAAAGAGGAAATTAAATTAGAGTTAAATGGCCTGAAATAACATGGAAAACACTTCATTAGTTATTTTCTTTTAAATTCATTAATCCTCATTGTTTTCCATTTCGGAAGCGTAGGTTTTCCAACAACAGTATTTGCACGCATTTTCACCATCGCACTACATCATTAAAATAAAGAAGGCAATATGACGGATATTTAAAGTGAAGATAATCTAAAACCACACAAACACATACAAGCATGCTTAAAAGCTTAAATTGTACCTATTTAATAAGGATTTGATTATTAAACTTCGAGGTTTATCTGGTTGAGTGGAATCAAATACATATATTGGGTGATTTGATCTGATGGAGATATTACTAGGAGGCACCAATGCAACCTGCAATGACATATTAAAAGGGAACAATAATGTTAAAATGATAACAACAAATGAGTTGAATAAGAAATTTTAATTAGGAGTGCACTATATATAACTTACTCTTCCAAGTATGGAGCAATAATGAAGTTATCTCCAATACGGGCACATTCTATCAAACTCCTTCCAATTTACTCTTTCGCTTTAGAATTGTTGTGCAAGCAAATATTTGCGCGAATCTTTGTCGGACACAACCACCCAACTTTTGAAACGGATGCACAACTTTTCAAATCTTTGCCAATTGAACTAAAAAAATCAAATGTTCAATGTTAAATGAAAAACTTCAATCGTTGAAAAAATTGTTGGATCTACTYAACGTTACAAGAGGGGGGGTGAATTGTAACAAAAAGAAACTTAAGCTTTTTGCGGAATTAAAAACTTAGAAAGTAAAGAAACACGAGGTGCAAGATTCTCAAACACAGAAACTCTCCTTGACAACTTGTCAAGAGATAAAACTGTGWCTTGATACCACACAGGATTTCTTCTTAAATTATTTGGATACAACACCTAGAACAATATAAGACCTCTTCCAAGTTCCTCTCTAACTTGAAAGCCTCTCAATCAATCCCTCTATTGATTGGCATCACACTCATGCAACTATAACCTCTCAAAGCCTCTCTGTATAATACTCACCCAAAGCCCTCTTCAATACAATCTTAACTTGAAGCAATTCAAATTTCAGATTGTAAATAAAACTACTTTGGCACTTGTGTGTTGAAAGAATGACTCAATTTCGTTTTGTTTTTCTCAGTTGTAGTCTAAAACGGATTTCTTTTTGCGTCATAATTTATAGATGAGGTTTATGCGTAGGATCAAGCAATATGTCCATATGCAATTACTGTACCTACTATTGACTGGAAATCCAGTGCCCTATAGTGAACTTGACATGCAATCCACTTCTCACGTTTTATCATCAGTTCAATATGAGCCATTAATACTCTATTTTTTGCCAACTTCGAATCTGCGCTTGCTCATCAAGCAATATTTTCCTTGAATTTTCTCCGAAACAACTTGTAAGAAAATATTTCCAAACTTCAGTTCTTTTAATCTCAATTAATTTTATAAATATATAAAACCACATTTATATAATCCAACTTATGAAGAGATAAAACTGGAATACGTATATCAAAGATTTATTCGAAAGGCACTTAGTAGTTTAAGTTTATTTATTTCATAAAGATATCTTTTAATACAATCTTAATTTATAGATTTAATTAAAATTACTTTTAAATCTTGGTGATTTTATACCCCTTTTATTCTTATTGGAGCCAAGCTTCCACAACATATAATGCCAAATTTAACATAAGCTCTATAAATCATAAATCTAAGTTTATTTAACCCTGATGCGAAGTGTCAACCAGTAGATTTCGAGTCTTGTAGTTCTTCAAGGGACTCGAGCTTCCTTATGCTCTTGAGTTTCTTTCCTGAACTCTCAATCTTCAAAGCCAACAGGAGCTCCCTTTCCACTCTTGGATGATCTCTTACTCCATTAAGACTCTAAAATTAATTTCCTGTGATATTCACATACTTAACACGCACACTATGCATACATAAAACACCCCATCCGAGTTTGCTTCTTTTGTAGTTGTTCATTCACTCAAAAACTAGGACGTTCAACAAATTTATACATGAATAAAGTTATAAGAGCAATCCCCTCATGACAGACACAGTACAATAGACGATTCCAGTCGATGAAGGAATTTCACGTGCAGTTCTTGCTTGGTTTGCAATCCACATGAACGCTGTAGGCCCCGCCCGCTAGGGCTACAAGGCGGCGTTGGAACCTCAGCTTCAGTGTCATGGGTTGACCATGGATCGCGATATGAATGCGTTGGGGTGTTCGTCGAATTGAGGGATCGCCACCGTGCTATATAGTTATTCACGGACGCCCGAAACATTGGTGCCAAATTAAGGCCCCAGTCCAATCACGTAACCAGTCGTGGGTTGGGGACATGGTATCAGATCTGTAACCCAATTCGCCCGCATGTAGCGGCCTCTACTCGGTCTCATTGTAGTTCCATAAATCATACAATTGAATTCAAAAGAGCCTATTGATTTACTTTGAGAGTGCATTGATACTAGTGTTGCTATTATAAACAAACCAAGACTTCTACAATGGATAAGCGTCACTTGATTGTTAGTCAATGTAATAAGGTGCTTAGAAACCGGTCGTCATGAATTATCTGACTTAATGTGACGAACGATTAATTCCGGTCTTGTTTAAGCAATATATACAAGTGTGATTGAATATATATACAAAAGAGACATGAAAAACAATGGTCAGTAAGGCATAATATTGTATATGTGTCCTCCTCACCTTGTCACTGCAAACAATCAATTGTTAGACAAAACTCAAAGGAAGCCTTTCGATTGAATTGCTAGTTGAGACAAACAAACGCCGTTAGTATTGACAATAATATGGATAATAATAAATGAAAACAGAAAACAAAGGAAACAATGAAAATATTAAGAAAAACCTACATATTTACATGAACGATTAAGAGGTGGAGTTTCTCTACATTGTTTTAATTGATTAAAACTCATAACAATGGTTAGTCAATTTAAAAAGTGACAAAAAGAATTAAAAAAAAGAGGAAAGGAAGTTTTGGTGAGTAATCTCAGATTTATAAACCCTTATTTTCGCTTGTTGATTCGAAAAGAATCGATGCTTTTGAATTGAAATCGAATGTGTTTTTGAGTGTTTTGAGAGTGTATAGATGTGTCTTGTGACTTGAGTCTTGTGAAATTTGTGAAGTTCTGAGTTCGTGAATTGTGCGTCGAAGGTCGTGTCGATGAGCAAGGCAAGGGTATTTTATAGGCACGAGGCAAAACGAGGCAGGAAAAACCTGCGTATATACGCTGAGGTGAGCGTATATACGCAGGTAGGCGTATATACGCTCATAACCCAGCTATATACGCTTCTCATTCTACAATGATTTTTGGCAATTCTATGGTAGGTTGAGCGTATATACGCTAATGGAGCTATATACGGCTCTAAGATGAGCGTATATACGCTCCATTTCAGCGTATATACGCTCAATGTTGAGTATTTTTTTCCAAAAATCTGAAATATTTGATTTCCTTCCGATTTTAATTCGTGATTTCCCGATTCGACGCACCTAGACACCCTTGTCTCCAAAAGCAGGATTTCTTAGAATGTCTAGAAGTTCCACGTATTCGAGTACTTTTCTAATATTCACGTATTCTGGCTATTCTGCGTATTTAAACATTGCAAAATTCATAGAAAATCATAAGAAAAATCAGAAAAAATAATTTAAAAATAATTGGCATGATCAGAAAAATTGATGCACATGATGAACAAAAAGCACGAGAATCGCCAGCGTGACTTGTTTGAAAACTTCGAAACCTTTGAGTTATCGAGGAAAACCGAAGAAATATGTTGCCTTGTAATGACCTTTGCTCAACTAGTTCCGAGTACGACTCACGTATTTCCATTTGTGGTTAAAGCAATTTTTCCCGAGTCGAAACAAACGCGAGACCAGGTATATTTATCACGGATACTCATTTGTGGGAGACACATTTTTCAGGTGTCTACAGAAGCCCCTACTTTGACTGAGTCTGAAGAGCACGATAGTTCGTAAGACGAAGTCAAAGTATTCGATTCGGGACGGAGAGCACTCAAGACGTCTTCTAGCGACACCTGATTACTCTCCTCTTTATCGCACTCCTTTCTGTGGTCAGCCTTGCACTTCAAATACAATGGTTATGTTCCCTGTATAGCCGTGTCGGCCATGGTGGGTTCGATTTGGGCTTTATGTGTCTGAGTTCCTCTGCAAGCGCGGTCATCCCCGTTTGGCTTTGTCTACTGGGAGCATAATTGCGCTGCTCGCATCATGAGCTTCCGAAGAAATGAGCATACGACTTGAACGACTAGCCCTAATTCGGGATTTAAGGATACTTTTAGGTACGACATAGGCTGTTTTTAATATCTAGAGTGAAATTGACAATGCAATGTTGACTCTGCTACTTGTGGAGCTTGAATTAGGGGAGATGCAAAGAGTCATTGGTTTAGATAAGCAGCTCTTTGAATATGGAAGGGCCTGTGTTGTGAAGTCTCTAGAGGTTCTACGACAAGGCTACAAAAGTCTTGAATTTTGAAAGGTGTCTTATCTAGGTCTGGTTTTAGACATGGTGTCTGAGAGAGTCATTGAAAGGTCTTTGTCGTAGGGTTGGTTGTGTTTAGACATGGTTTGCGAAAAAAGCAGTCTTTGAAAGAGTCTTGTCTTAGCGTCTGTTTTTAGAACATGGTTTGAGAGAGTGCATTGAAAGAGTCTTGTCTAGGTCTGGTTTTAACATGGGTTGAGGAGAGTCTTTGAAAGAGTCTTGTCTAGGTCTAGGTTTTAGACATGTTTGAGAGGACGTCATTGAAATGTGGTTTTGTCTAGGTCTAGGGTTCAGACATGATTCGAAAGAGTCTTTGAAAGTGGGCTCTGTCTAGTGCCTGGTTCTAAACATGGATCTGAAAGATGTCTTGTCTAGTCTGTTCTAACATGATTTACATAGCCTCTGGAATTTGAAAGTGAGTCGCAAGTCGTACCGGTCTGGTTTAATCATGATATTTGAAAAGTTTCTTGTCTAGGTCTGATTGCTTAATTGACATGTATTGAAGAGCTTTGAATTAAAGAGTCATCTTAGTCTGTGTTCTAGACAGGATTTAGGAGAGTGTCGCTGTCTAGGTATGATTCTAGACACGATTTAAAGAGTCTTGTCAGGTCTGATTTTCATAGACATCGATTTGAGAGGTACTTTTGAATTTGAACAAAGTCCAGTTGTCTCATCTGGTCTGTTCTAGACATGAAAGACGTGATACTAGAGTCTAACACGCTTACTCCGATACCAAAAGTGCCAATTGAAGAGTGTCATTTGAAGGTGACTTAGAGAAAGGTGACTGTTCTGGACTGACTTGGACTTTAACGTATTTGGGCGAGACCATGTGACTTTGATTGGAAAGAGCCAGGGTTCAGAGCGATGACTTTTCGGATTTCCTACTTGTAGCAATAGACTTGAACAGTAAATGGGGCCTTGAGGGACGCAAGAGAGCCCCCAACACTGGAAGATTAACCGAGCATGATGACAACGAGCCCACCTCAGCGATGACGAGACAAGCGTTTGGTTTACGGCTTAGAGTCAACATAGGGAAGGGTGATGGATGTATTATGGGATGAGTTTCCCAATAAGAGTTGTACATAAGCCCAAAGTCAGGTGGCTTACTTCTTTAGGGATTGAGTCAATGAGTCCTTGAGTGGACAAGAATCAAGGCTCTATGGTTCGAGAAATAACATAAGTTGGTCTAAATTTGTGGCTAAGGGTCAAAGATGTGGCTAGATACGAGGTTGCCCAATGAATGTAAGGTCAAGAATGCGAGTCTATGTCAGTTTCTACAACTGCAAAACCATTATGAATTTCTTAGGCAGAGTCAAAGCACTCAAAAGGCCAAACGAAATTTAATGTTAATGCTGATGCAGGTCGAACCTCGAGAAGGGCTTCCTACGTATCTGCTTACGGAATCAGACACGTATTCCTGCATATGATTTGACAATGCGCTCGTGTGAGAGCTTTTTGTGGTTGTGATTGTGAGGCTGTGGTTTTTGAGTGTTGAAAACAGGCTTGATATTATGAATGTGGACCCACGGCGCGCAGTTGTGCTTTTTAGACTTTGCTCTTTTTTTTTGAATTGGCTTGGAACTTTGGATTTGGATTTTGAATTGATTATGGCATTTGTCGATGACTGGCATTGAACTGTTGATTTTGCTTTTCTTTTTGTCCCATTTTATTCTTTTTTCTTTTGCAACGTGTCTTTTTCCTACGCACCGTTTGGTCCAAAGTGTTTAGTAGTGACTGTGGTCCGGTGACTGAAAGAAAAGTTAGGCTAAGTGATGAGTGGTTTGAGGCTCAAAAGGTTGCAAGGGTATTATGATTGATGTGACAAGGGAATGAGGAAGGGGTCATTTGGGAGCTGTGAAAAGAGGCCACTCTCCCTGGGAATTGTCGAAAGTTGATAATAATTGAACATCAGCATCTAGTATTAAACTGCATTTTGGCCAGATGAGTGGTGAGACTTGCATGAGAATTAGAACAATTATATTGCCAAAAAAATGATCAATTTATTATGAAAGAAATTTGAGAGCAATACAGGCTTATTCTTGAAAGACTACATAGATCAAAAGCAACGAATTGAAAAAACATAGTGCTCAGACTAGGACTCGATGACTTATTCTAAGAAGGCCGCATGGAAGTCATTAACCAGCGCGTTGGGGATCATGGTTTAGCGAGTGGTTGGTTTGGATTGTTTGATCTGTATCCTTCCTGCTGTGGAGGGACTGGGAGGCGGACCATTCTTCAACCATGTCTTGAGATCTTGTGCTTCAAAACGAGTGCAATTTCCAGTGGTGTGACTTTCCTTGGTGAAATCGCAATAGGCATTGGATTCCAATTCCTAGATTTCTTATCATCGAAGGTCTGGAGTGGTGCCAATAGGAGCAAGTGCACTTTTGCAGTTTAGTCTATCAAGCCTGCACTTCATAAGTCATAACAATTGGAAGAAATGTCCTTGGTGGTCCTCGGGCCTGTTGTTGAAAGGCAGGAATGGTTAGAAGATTGTCATGGTGATGTGGCCTGATTTGATCAGTGTTGGAAAAGGGGAGGCCACATTTCTGTTAAAGCCACCGTTTACCTTTAGGACTTCTGGGGCTTGACCATCTTCATCACTAGGAAGTCCAACCCTGTAGAGCCCAGCAAATGAATCAATGGGTTGAAACTTGGTGGCTCTCGATCTTGGGCATGAAGTGTTCTTGAAATGACCAATTCGAATCTTAATCATTCCTCATTCGGTCGATTGGGTCATGTTGAGCGCTACCTCTCACTCACCTATGTTAAGGATATAGTAGAAAATTTTCGTCTCTCACCTTGCTTTGGTGGGCCTCTAGTTCCGGAGACGAACAGGAACGCTTGGATTGACCTGTACTGCTTATGGAACTCGTGTGTTGATATATTCACTCACGACTGTTCTATGGAGCCTTGATTCGAGTCTAAAACCCACCTGGGATGGATGTGTGGTCCAAGTAATAGGAACACCGGAGTGAATAGGGCTCTATTGCTCTTCCTTGAGGACCATTTGAAGATTGTTAAAAAGTGTCGGGATGGTGGTCCTACGGTGGGTCTCAGTTCCCTTGACACTTGGGCCACATTCAGTGATGACAAAACTTCTTGGGAAGCTGGCCCTTAAGTCTCATAATCAGCACTAAACACGGAGGCCCTGTAGAATGAATTGTTCGTTCGAGTAGAGAATCCTTCTGACCATTGTGCTCTTTAGTATCGCCATATGAGATGACAGAACCAGCCCTTTTTTCGCGTCTCAGTTTTTTGGGGAAGGCCGGAAGTGGTGTTTCAAGCAATACGTCTAGTGCGTACACACTCCCGTATGTACGCTGTGTGTGTGTTTTTTTCCCTGGGTCGACTTTTCTTGTCAGCTCCCAATGCTCTTTTCTTTGGGCGCATTCAAGGCGAGAATTCACCAGACTCGAGGGCTTTTCGAGTTGGAGCACGGTTAAGCTGTTGTTCGATTTTGCCATGGAAGTGTCTTGGTTAGAGATCAGGAGCGCGCGTCGGGTTTGGCTTCTTGTTACTATCTTAACAGCTCTCTAGGCCCCAGGACTAAGTTGCGAGTCTTTTGCTATCTTGCTGAAATCAAGAAATTACACTTAACCCGAGAAACAAGATTGAAAACTTTTTAAGTACACCTAACTCAGTTTTGAGGTTCTGGACGTAACAGCAGGAAGATTCTAGTCGAAGATAGACTGAAGTGTGTAGTCATAGGGACTAGAGATATTCGCCTTGATTGAGTGTCGTCTAGAACGATGACGAAAGAGATTCAAGCCTAGGAGATTGGAGAGATGCAGCCTATTTCAGTTATTAAGCCTTCGGACTCTATTTGAACGGTAACCAGATTTTTGCACTCATTTTGGCACATAATTTCGAAGAGTGTGGGCTCTTAGGGAGTTGAGTCAAAAGATTGGAATATCAATGTCTAGTCATCACGTTTTTTTTATCAGAAGCCGCTTTCGATAACTAAAAGGAATTGAAATTGAATCTGATGAACCTAGATTTCATCAGAATATTGTATAAGGTGACTCTGACTCTCTGGAGGGTCGAAGCTTGAAACTAATTCAGCACTTCAATTGAAGAGGTTCTTTGATATCTGGAATACTTGGCGAATGATCACCTGGATCATTTACAGAGGTCCTTAAAGATTTACTAGGGTACAAAAAGAGAATCGAAGGCCATCCTAAGAGTCTATGTACTTTTATGAGCTCTTAGTGTATGATGGTAAGTAATCGAACCTTCAAAGTGAAGACTCGTATAGCGTTCGAGCACCTTATAGAAGATGTTTGAATTAGAATCGAGTGAGTGTTAGGTGGTCATAGGCACATTTCAAACGGATCAACGATACACAGTTTTCATCTGTCTTTGAAACGAGTAGTAACAAGCTCTCCCTGTAGGTAGAACGCAGACTAGGAGCTTATACACGACTATAGGTAGATGTGAGTTTTTGAATGTCATAGGGATCTCAGACAAACAATTAAGAGACTGCATCTGAGTTATATGCACAGACAATCATTTGATTGAATACACATGTGAGAATACTGCAGTCACTTGTAGGGAGAGTTGAATCTAAATAGTGACTATTATGTGCTCGGTCTGTGAGTTTAAGATCATGCTGCAAGAACAGTGGTACCAGACTGCACTTGTTTCATGTGGCGGAGACAGGGAGAAGTAGCATGCGAAGGTAATGCCGAAATTAAACTTCAGCCACACGAATACTTGCGATTGTCATGATATCGTATATTATGTTGTAGACGATATGTCCCCTGGCCTTGAAAATGACCAGCTTGATAGTCACGCGTTGATACCGCGGGCGATTGGATTGGCGAGAAGCGGACTTGACGATTGTTCAGCCGATGAAAGTGATTTTAATTCGACATGACATCACATGAATAGATGGCCAAGGTAACAAGACTCACGCGTCCACACTGTAAGCGATGATCTGACACGCACGAAAGTAGAGACATTGCTCCATGTTGAGAGTGGAGCTGAAAGATATAAGCGCACGCACGCTACAGACATTGCACTGTAACTATTCGCCTGTACTCGGCTGTGTCACAGTAAGCAAAATTCATTGTGATGATTAGATGGAATATGGAACTACGAGACTTTCAAGTTCTGTCACTCACCAAATGGTGATTATCCCCAGTGAGTCGCCAAAAACTGTAGGCTCCGCCCGACCTTAGGCAAGGGGCGTTGATCAGCTTCAGTTATGATTGAGCCATGGATCGCATATGAATGGTTGGGGTGTGTGGAATTGAGGGGATCGCCACGTGCCCCTATATAGGTTATATTCCGGACCCGAAACATTGGTGCCCAACATTCATGGCCCCAGTCCAATCAAGTAACCAGTCGTGGGTTCGGGGATGGTACGAACGATTTGTCAATTCGCCCGCATTAGCCTGAGCGTTACTGCGGTTGGCGATTAGAGTAGTTCCACTAAGATCATAACAAGTTGATTCAAAGAAGCTATTGTAGTTTGTACTGGTGTTGAGAAGTGATTGATTACTAGGTGAGTTGCTGTCTCGCACTGTTATAGATAACGAAATCCGATCCGGCATGGCTAAATCCATGGAGTTAAGGCTGTGCAGCGCTTGATTTGTGGTTAGGATTTATAGTGATGTGACCATAGACACTAGGTGTTGGACTAAACGGTAAGTGAAGTGATGACATGGATTTAGACCTGACTGGTTCATGGATAGTGACGAAGATTAGCTTCGCCGGCTTCTTAGATTGTTAAGACATATAGGTACAGCTCGCGTGATTCGTTTAGACAGCTATGAGTTCTAAGGCGATGAAACAAAAGTAGGTTCGTAGTAGACTCAAGGCATTAGAAATAGATCTAATGATTATATGTGTCTCCTCATCGCTGTTCACCTTTTGAAGGCGAAATAAATCAAACTTCGTTGTAGACGAAACCTACAAAGGCACATCTGCGACTCAGTAGCTCGAAATGATCATAGTTGAGGACAAACAAAATACTCGCCGCTCTGGAGAAGATGAAATAGTAATATGGATAATAATAAATGAAAACAAGAAAAAAAGGGAAACAATGAAATATAAGAAGAAACCTACATATCTTAACATGATAACCCGGGTGAGAGTCTTAGCGCTTGTATTGGTTTTAGATGTGAGGTGATTAAAAACTCAACTTGTGTTAGTCATTAGATGAACAAGTGACAGAGAAAGCCGAATGTGACAATAGAGTGAAAGAAAGGTTTTTGGTGAAGTAATCTCAGATTTATATAACCTATTCGCTTTGTTGATTTCGAAAAGGAATGTGCTTTGAATTGAAGATCGATGTGGTTGAGTGTTTGAGAGTGTATAGATGTGTCCTTGTGACTTGAGTCTTGTGAAATTGTGAAGGTTTGAGTCGTGAGTTGTGCGAGACCCGTGTGAAGGTCGTTCTATATCGGTCTCTGAGGCCAGTCGGTCCGGAGCTGCAGAGGGAAGGCAGTATTGGTGGTGTTGTTTGTAGATTGGTATAAGCCCACAAACACGGTGGCAAAAGTAAATCGAGGCAGGAAAAACCCTGCGTTCTCTGACGCTGAGGGATGCTAGAGCGTTGTGATAGATATAACGGAAGTGAGTGGACAGAGCGTATCGGCTCATGTCACTCGTTATCGGCCGCATCAGGCCCAGCGTATATAATAGCTTCTGCGGATTGCCGATCACAGGATTTTTGGGCAAATTCCTCGGTAATAATGTTGGTAAGGTTGAGCCGTATATACGCTCAAAATGGAGCGTATATAACGCTCCTGTGAGCGTTTACGTCCATTTCAAGCGTAATTATA
>SNQN01003474.1:11125-25498 GCA_008642245.1 Bassia scoparia | reverse complement strand
ATTGAATGGATTGAATGCCTAATGGATCAACAAACTCATTCTTGACCAAAACCCACAGATTGAACTGGCTAGTTCGTGGCTAAAATTTGTACCGAACAAAGATCACAAGTTAACTAAGCACTTATGAAACACAAACCAATTTATCACTTAAGTCAAGAATCTTAAGAACTATAGTCGGCTCGGTTAGTCTACAGCTTACGTTACCATGCCTAAAAGTAGAGCGACACGCCAATTCACACCACAATATGGTGATCAACATGCCGACGATACCCCTAATGCGACGCATCTCGTAACACGTGCATACTCGGCATGGGCGGATAGACTTACCTTACCATGGATCAATACACATGCAACCAAGTTACAAATTCCCCCTTAAATGACGTCAGACTAAACATGACCCATATTCTGAGACCAGAGCCTAAGACATACCCTATTCAAAGTGTTTCACAAGCAAGGGCGCATCTAGCAATTCAACCAACTATCACTGATATGACTTACACAAGAGACTTCAGATCGCCCACTCACACCAAACAATCATTGATTATCCCATGAGGTCGCCAAAAATGTCATAGCTCCCCCCCCCCCCCCCCCCACACGCCTAAGGCAAGCGAACGTTGACCTCACTTCAGTGTCATGAGTTGACCATGAATCCGCGATAATGAATGCGTTGGGGTGTCGTCGAATGAGGGACTCCACACTTCCTATATAGTTACTTCACGGACGCCGAAACATTGGTGCCAAATTAAGGCCACCGTCCAATCAGTAACCAGTCGTGGGTCCGGACATTGTACGAATCAGATCTGTAACCCAATTCGCCCGCATGTAGCGGCCTCTACTCGGTCTCATTGTAGTTCCATAAATACAACAATTGAATTCAAAAAGACCTATTATTTACTGTGAGAGTGCATTGATACTAGTGTTGCTATTATAAACAAACCAAGACTTCTACAATGGATAAGCGTCACTTGATTGTTAGTCAATGTAATAAGGTGCTTAAAAACCGGTCGTCCATGAATATCTGACTTAATGTGACGAACGATATTTCCGGTCTTGTTTAAGCAATTATAACAAGTGTGATTAAATATATATACAAAAGAGACATGAAAAACAAAGTCGTAAGCATAAAATATGTATATGTTCCTCCTCACCTTGTCACTGCAAACAATCAATTGTTAAACAAAACTCAAAGGATCGCCTTTCGATTTAATTGCTAGTTGAGACAAACAAACGCCTTTAGTATTGACAATAATATGATAATAATAAATGAAAACAAGAAAACAAAGGAAACAATGAAAATATTAAGAAAAACCTACAATATTTACATGAACGATTAAGAGTATTCTACATTGTTTTAATAATTAAAACTCATAACCAGTGGTTAGTCAATTTAAAAAGTGACATAAAAAGAATTAAAAAAATGAAAAGAAAGTTTTGGTGAGTAATCTCAGATTTATACCCTTATTTTCGCTTTGTATTCCGAAAAAAATCGCTTTTGAATTGAAATCGAATGTGTTTTTCAGTGTTTTGAAGTGTATAGATGTGTCTTGTGTCTTGAGTCTTTGAAATTGTGAAGTTCTGAGTCGTGAATGTCGCTGGAATCGTCTGTCCGATGAGCAAGCAGCAGAGGATTATTAGGCACGAGGCCAAAACGAGGCAGGAAAAAACCTGCGTATATACCTGAGATGAGCGTATATACAGGAGAGGCTATATACGCTCATCCCAGCGTATATACGCTTCTCATTCTACAATGGATTTTTGCAAATCGTATGGTAAGGGTTGAGCGTATATACGCTCATAATGGAGCTATATACGGCTCTAATAGCTATAACGCTCATCAGCGTAATACGCTCAATGGGTTGAGTATATTTTTTCCAAAATCTTCGAAATATTCGATTCCTCCGATTTTATTCTGATGATTTCCCGATCAACGCACCTAGGACACCCTTCTCTCCAAACAGATGTTCTAGAAGTCTGAGAAAGTTCCAGCGTATTCCCTGAAGTACTTTTCTAATCTATCACGGTATTTTCGCGCGTATCTGCGTATTTAAACATTGTCAGAAAATTCATAGAAAATCATAGAAGAAAAATCAGAAGAAAAATAATTTTAAAAAAATTGGCGATTATCAGCTAAAATGTGATCGAGCACATGATGAAAATCAAAAAGCACGAGAATCGCCAAGCGTGACTTGTTTGAAAACTTCAAAAACCTTTAGTTTATCCAAGAAACCGAAAGAAAAATATGGTTTGCCTTCGTCAAGTGACTTTCTCAATAGTTATCAGTAGGGGTGACGACCTCACGTTTTCAACTTTCGCTGATGTTCAAAGCAATCTTTCCGAGTACGAAACCAAACGCGATGACCGGATAATTCATCACGAATTACTATCATTGGGGACATCTATCACATTTTCGCTGTCTCAATACGTCCTACTATAATATAAATCTGGACAATCTAATGAAACCAAGTTTTTATGGTTCATCGGGAATACTTGTTTAAGAAGTATGTACCAAGGCAACGACTGGTGAGAGAACTTTAACACTTGTCCATTACACAAAAGAATTGCGTGGAGGTGACGAGAGATTCTTCGGTTTTTTATCATTAGAACACCTAATTTGATATAACCTAACTCGAGTCCCATCCTTTTTGTTGGGAATCTAATTTTGTTATCGCTCAATCAATTTCTCCTGTCTCATTACTCCTGTTTCCATTTTCCCTTGTCTCCTATTACCACTCTCTATTTAATTTGGGAAGTTTTTTTCCAATACCTTGTCACAAAAATACTCAGAAAATTATACTAAAGCTTTCAAGCATTGATATACATTACAAAAGGTATGAAAACATTAACATATATAATAGTAAACATATATTGTATGTTACCTTATTTGAAAAACGTATCCAATCACATGACCACTCAATGAAGGAAAGCACAACCTCTTCTTTCCCTAAAGAATTGTCCTAATACGCCAACACTAATGGAATWCAAGAAATGGGTGCTGGAAAAAGCTCGATGCGAAGAAGGCTTTACTCTCATCAACCACGAGATCTCCCGCCAAMATCTTGAGGATGTGAAGMTTAAGTAGATGGAGAAGGCAAGGAAGGCACTCGTGTCGTTTGAGTTCAAGTGGTTCAAGGACTGGAGGCAGGGTCGTGACCACCCCTACACCAGTAAGGAACAACGTGTAGATGAAGCAACATTTCGAAAGGAAGAAAGAGAGAAGGAAGTGGCAAGACGGAGGAGAGAGGTAGAGATACGGCTCTAGATGGAGAGACAAAAGAGGGATAATGACGAGGACAAAAAGAAAGATAAGGCAAGGTGTGTTTGCCCATGAAGATCAGGCGATAGCAGGACTTGGAAGGAAATTACGAATGTTTGAAATATGAAAAGAAGCGGCAAGAAACCGTCAAATGAAGTAACTTCCACCCACGATCTACACCCTTCGAGGCCTATAAATAGATGCAGCGGTACAGAACAACAACAACAACAACAACAACAACAACAACAACAACAACAACAACAACATCAATCTATCTCTTTTTCGCATTTAGTTCCCTTTAGCCACACTTGGCTCAGTAGCCAAGTTAGTTTAGATTAGCGTAGCCTAGATTAGTCTAGCGTAGCGTAGTTCATCTTATCATAGATCAGTAAGTTGTTTGATTTTCATCCCATTGTGTGTAATCATGGAGGTCATCATCCTTCCTTGTAATACAATGGTGGTTTGATACTTATCCCTTTATAATGGATTGATGTTTGTCTCTTTTCATTATTGTTTGTTTTACGCTTTAGCTTTGTTTCACAACAAGTTGTTCTCCTTATGTTTCATCTTCTTGGTTAATTCTGATCGATTAGGAGCCATTTTACGTTAGTAGGGTTATCAATATAATCAGTAACCAGAGGGGCATCCTCCTACTGAACTAACTAAGAACAATATTGGGCGGTTGACTTGTGGGTAAAGTGCAAAATCACCTCAACAAGTCCATACCAATTCGACATGATGTTTAAGAGTTAATTGAATAAGATAAAATAGAAGAGTAAGTTAGGTAAAAAAAATTGAGTAAGTTAGGTAAAAGAGTAAATGTGTGAATGAAAAATTTTAGAAAAAAGTAATTTTGGGTGAATAGATTTGGTAAATTAATGAAAGTTGACTTTAGAAAGCAGTAATTCATTAATCTTAGAGTAATTAAAGTAGGCAAAAAGTAAAAAAAGTTATTTTTAGATTGATTTTGAACAACTAATTGAAAACATCCCAAAATGAAAAGTGAAACGACTAATAAAAAACGGAGGGAGTATGTATTTTTTGTTTTCAACCGAAATTAATCATTATGAAACGAAAAATAATTATCAAAGATGTGCAAACTACGTGCTATGGTTCAAATTGAACTAACTTGAAATGAACCGATTAAGTTCAAACTGAAATAAACTAAAACCGAAATGAACAAATTAAGTWAAAACTAAAATAAACGGAAACTGAACTGAATTGAAACTGAAATTTAAAAAAACTGGACTAAARTGAATTMAAATAATTGTTAACTGAACTGAACTGAACTGTTTTCACATTAAACTGAAAATCAACTGAACGAAATTATAACTAAGCTGATATGGTTTAACCTGAACTGACTGAACTAACTGAAGTGATAGTTTTACTTCGACAAGTTTTTAGGGAGAATTAGAGTGAAATGTTTATGTTCAATTGCTCATGTAAAATTGGTGGCTATCTATATCTAACTACTAAAATAGAACAATGTTGATGTCATCTACTACCACATGTCACTTTCTCATAAAAAAAWTTCCCTCCAAAACTAACTAGTATTTGGCCTGTGCAAGGCACGGGTTCACTTTGTATTTTTTGATGCAGACAAATTAAATAATTATAGTAATATAATAAATGAAAAATAAGTTAACAATAATAATAAAATGATAAAATATATTTTAACGAAAAATCAAGTTTTATATGAAGTATGATATTTCACCATGTAGAAATTGGTAMATCAAACCGCCCCTAATGYAAGAGAGGGAATTGAATGACTAATTGTTATGTTTTCTAAAAAGAAATAAAATAATAAAAACAAAAAAAAATGTCTTTTGTAACTATTGCAAAAAAATTATTCAAAAAAAATAAAAAAACACACATAACTGAATATTGAATGACTTTTTTAATATTGATTAATTTTTAAGAAAAAAATTCAAATTCCCCGCAAAAAAGGAAAATACAAATTATTAAATAATTATTTCAAAACATAAAAATAAAAATAAAAATAAAAATAAAAATAAAAAGTTGTTATATGTCATCATTCCTTTCAAGTCCCAATAGACTACGTTATTAAGTACAAAAAAAATATAAAAGGGAGATATCAATTGATATGAATCTATTCAATTCCTCTGTTATGAAATATACGAATTCATTTAAAACCAAAAAAGTGAAAAATGGAGAAAAGTGAAATGTCACGTGAAATCTTTTTTCAATTCTTCATGCTATTAATCGTAGAAAAGTTAATAAAATTAAAAATATGGAAAAGAGATAAAAAAAAATGGGGAAAGAAAGAAGATGACATGTATCACCAATTCTGTTCAAATTCATTTTATTAAATGTAGGAAATATATATTTTTTATTTAAAAAGCAAAAAAAAAAAGTGAAAAGGAAAAAAAGTGAAATGTCACGTGAAATCTTTTCTCAATTCTTCATGCTATTAATGATAGGAAAATATTTTTAAAAAATAAAAAATATGAAAAAGAGACAATAAAATCGCGGAAAGAGGGAAGATAACACGTGCCACAAATTCCTTCCAAATTCATATTATTAAAAGTAGGAAACATTTAAAAAAAACTATAAAGGGAAAAAATAAATATTACTCATAAGAAAATAATTTATATTTTTTTAAAAGAAAGGAAAATAAGTTGAAAAAATTAGAAAAAAAGAGAAAAAAATAAAAAAGAAGAAAGAAAAGATGACATGTGAAATTATTATTTAAAAAGAAAAATAAGTGGAAAAAAGAAAAAAGGAAAAAAAGAAACAAAAGGAAGAAGGAAAAGATGACATGTGTCATCATTTCCCTCCAAAATAAATTTATTAAATGTAGTAAATATATTTTAAAAACATAAAAGGGAAAAAAAGGAAATTTACTCATGAGATAATAATTTATGTATTTTTGGCACGTGAATTAATTATTTTTAAAAAAGGAAATTAAGTGGAAAAAAAGGAGAAGGAAAAGATGACATGTGTCATCATTTCCCTTCAAAACCAAGTTATTAAGTATTATATAAATATAGATATAGATATCAACATCATTTATCTTTCTTTAAAAAAAAAAAAATTTATATACCTAATGTCTAAAACTAAATAATTCATACTTTCTTCAGGATTTAATGATATTATTAATGATTTGATTTCAAATTCTTAAATAATAAATGCTTTCATAAAAAAAGAGATGAGATTATGAGTATTTACTTTTTTGAGAAAAAATAGAAAATATGTAATTTTTTTTCCTTATCAAAAATAAAACGTTGCACGGGGTTTAAGAGAGAATAGTGTTTAGTAAAAATATTATTTTATCACTACATTTATTACTTATTTTTTCTTTCTTTTTTCATATGCAATTTTTTAATTCTATCCTAAAAAACCTCTCTACCCCGTAAATAATTTTACCATGTTGCCATTAAAATCTTTAACTTTTATTATTCCTATATTTTCATTATCAATATATGTGAAAAGATTTTTATATATAAAAAACACAAACTCGATTATTATTTTTCCTTTGTAAATTATGCATTGTACGGGAAGCTAATCTAGTTTTGTATAATAAAAAAAAAATAATGGATACAAGAGCTTATCAAACTTGGTCCAGTCCGGCCCGAATTCGGGCTGGACCCGATTTTTTTGTCCAGGCTTCGAAAATGAAAATTCATGCAATGTAGTTTATTTTTGGCCCGAAAAAGCTCAAAAAGTCCGTTATGATATTCTGTGTTTTGGGCAACAATTTCTCGTCCGAATCCAAGCCGACCCGATTATTGGACCAAGAATTTTATGCCAAAACAAGCCTGAACCCGATTCGACTCATGGTCAACACTAATGAATACGAAATAAAATACGTAAAAATTGATGATTACCGTGTAGAAAAACCCTTAAAACTTTCACACACATACGTGTTGAGCAGTGATTTCAGCACTCCATTATAAAAATGGTAAAATGGAATTTAATAATCTCAACTTTCAATTGTCCACTCATATTAATTCCAAGTTGAAATAATCTCAGAATAATCCCAACTTGATAACCAATCTTCTTATATTGATCCCATGCTAAAGGTGACRTGTAAAAAGAGGTAAAAAGTGTTGATTAATCTGTTTGACTAACCTAATTACATCTGACCAGTTTAATTAACAAAAATTAATAGATAATAATACAATTTAAGTAAATGTTAATAAATTAACAACCCAAACCAAAATCACTAGCAATCACTAGCCACCCCGGCCACCCCAACCACAACCACTGACAACCTTAGCCATTCACCACCAACAAGACCAACCACAACCACCACACAACACCTTCAATTCACTCTCCTCGCAAACGCAACAACCACCAATGCACCAAACCACCACCATCGCAATCTCCTCGCAAACGCACCAAACACCCCCCCAAAAAAACCATCCTCCACCCCCATGCACCAAATCACCACCTTCATCCTCACCCATTTTAGACGCCTTAGCAAGATCACGCGATGTAAAAATTCGCACACRAAATTAGCGATCGCTAAAATTTTGCGACCACAAAAACATTAACCGTTGCTAATTTGGAATACAAAAATGAAATTAAAGTGGACAAATCACTGCTCATACGTGTTTAGTAGACCGTTGACGACAGGTGAATCTAGGCGCATCCCCTCCAAAACATGGAGCTTTATTCTCGAACCTTCCACAGAATTCTTCCAACACCCGACCTTCCAGATAACTCTTTATTAATCCTCCATATAATATTTCTCCAATTTAGTTTTTCCCATATAAACAATCACCTTTCTTCAACAAAGACAACAATCACTACTTTCTTGTCAAAAAAAAAAAAAAAAAAAACAATCACTACTTTAAACATTAACCCTTAATAATTCCCCCAAAAATAAAAAAAAGAAGGAAAAATTATTGCAGGATAACAAAAGGAAGAGAAAGTGGAGAAACGAAAGAGAGAAAAAATGGGTGTTGATTATTACAAAGTTTTAGGGGTTGATAAGAATGCTAACGACGATGATTTGAAGAAAGCTTACCGAAAATTAGCCATGAAATGGCATCCTGATAAAAACCCCAATAATAAGAAGGAAGCTGAGGCAAAATTCAAGCAGATTTCTGAGGCTTATGATGTAAGTTTTTCATGGTCCTTTACTCCTTTTATTATTAATTTTAATTTTTTTTTGTTGTTGTTTTATAATGATTTTGAATTTCAGTTTTTGGGTTGTTAATTATATAGATGAGTTTCATGTATGTTATGTTTCATATGTTTTAATTTGTTTGGATTAGTTGTTCTGTTTATTTGATAAATTGTTTCATTACTGTAATTGTTCATGATGATCAAATTCCGCAAAATGTTGAAGTGTTTTGCTTTTTGTTGAATGACAAATTGGACGCATAATTGTGTTCAAAAGRTGCAATTGCTAGTGATTTGCTTCAAAAATTTGTTTAATTGGTGTTTAACAATGTATTTGTATTTTAAAAGCTACACTGATTCATGAATTACCTTTGATTATAAAGTTTATAGCTTGATTTGTTGATTACRTGATCTTGACATTGTTTCTTACTCTTGAGGAATTCAATTGCAGGTTTTAAGTGATCCCCAGAAAAAGGCAGTGTATGATCAGTATGGAGAAGAAGGCCTTAAAAGTGGGGCACCACCACCGGATGCTTCTGGTGGGCCTGGGGGTGCCACTTATTTCTCCACCGGAGATGGGTCGACTTCATTCCGATTTAGTTCTCGGAACCCAGATGACATATTTGCTGAATTCTTTGGGTTTTCAAGCCCATTTGGAGGAGGTGGTGGTGGTGGCGGTGGCGGTGGCATGAGAGGTTCAAGGTTTTCGAGTAGCTTTTTTGGGGATGATATGTTTGGAGCTTTTGGCGAGAATGGTGCAGCTGGTGGTGGACCTGGAGGAGGCTCAATGCACTTCCAAAGTGGTCCTAAAAAAGCACCACCTATTGAGAGAAATTTGCCTTGCACTTTAGAGCAGCTATACAAGGGAACTACCAAGAAATTGAAGATTCATAGAGAAATTGCTGATATGAGTGGGTAAGTGTCTATTATCGATTTGGCTCTTTGCTTTGATTTTAGTTTGTTCTTATAATCGATACTGCTTTGGTGATACTGTAATTCTTGCTTTGATTAGTAGTTATCTCATATGTGAATTTAGGTGATATATAATGTCACATAATTTTGGCTGATTTGCTGAAGATGAATGATTTCATGGTTAATTCTACTATTTGATACTGCTTTGGTGATGCTGTAATTCTTACTTCGATTAGTAGTTATCCCATGAAAGGCAAATTGATTAATTAGTAGTTTGTAACACAATAGTCAAAACTTAGAAATGATCTGTTCTTAGTAACGTACTACAGAGAAAATGGAAAAGTTGCTCTGACTCGTGAACTTTGCTTGCAGAAAAACAATTCCTGTAGAAGAGATTCTAACAGTTGAAGTCAAGCCTGGGTGGAAGAAGGGCACTAAAATTACTTTCCCGGACAAAGGCCACGAGCAGCCTGGTGTAATCCCCGCCGATATAGTGTTCACATTGGATGAGAAGCCACATAAAGTGTTCGTTAGGGAAGGCAACGATCTGGTTGTAAATCAGAAGATATCATTGACTGAAGCCTTAACAGGTTACACAGTTCATTTAACTACCCTTGATGGAAGAAGCCTTACCATCCCTATTACCAGTGTAATTCATCCGAACTATGAGGAGGTTGTCCCAAATGAAGGAATGCCTTTGCCGAAAGAACCGAATAAAAGGGGCAAGTTGAGGATCAAGTTCAACATCACGTTCCCTTCTTATTTGACATCCGAGCAGAAGTCTGGAATCAAGAAATTGTTAGGTCCATGATGGTAAAAATCTTGATTATGTTTAAATTGTATTGTTGAATATGAGGACTCAGGCTTTGAACTTCTTGATGGAGTTTACTTTCTGACGAGGTTGAATTAATTGATCATTGGGGGGTAGTATTTGATGATCGAATAGTTTGCAGTGTAARGAAGACAAAGAGAAGTATATTTCCTGTGTACTGAGTGATTTTGTAGTTGTTTATTTGGGCTGTACATTGTATGTTCGTTTTATCTTACTGTATTGAAGTTTGGGTGATCTTGGATAGGCAAATTTCATTCACTAATATTTCCGTATATTTATCAAATTATTCATGCAAAATTGCAAATCTTAATCATCAATAGTCAATGCGTTGGTGCTGTACTTGTTTTTGGACGTGTTTGGATCCTCCCTTATAATACTTATGATATTAGAACTCATGCCATATCGAGCATGTTATCCTATTTTTTATCCTATTTTTAAATAAATTTATTCTGCAGCAACAAATGATAGACACTATCATAACTTTAAGAAAAAAAATTTAATCATTAGTAAAGCCGAAGTTAATAGAGGCCCTACTGTGAAAAAAAACAAAACCATGAGCTCGAAGACYTAGTTATATGGTTTAAAAAAAACTTTATTTGGTAATCTCTTCTCTACATATTTTCAGAACCTGTTCAAAGCAACTTCCAGAGATGATCCTTGACAACCCACTTTCTCAAATGAAGACCAGAAGGGTGATTGGTTAAGAGGTCCTACTCTCTCCCCCAACCATATCTCTCATCTAAATAAGTCTTTCATCATGGATGAAATTGAGAGTGCCKTTTTCTCAATGAAGCCTCTGAAGTCCCCTGGACCTGATGGTATTCCTCCAGTCTTCCTGCAYAAAAAATGGAATCTTATCAWGAATGATGTGTGGCTGGCAATCAAGTCCTTTGATAATGGTCATATGCTCCAGGAGATMAATAGGTGCTATATTGCCCTGATCCCAAAGGTTGATCAACCTAAAAAGGTTATGGACTTCAGACCTATAAGTCTTTGCAATACTGTGTACAGGGTGTTGTCCAAGGCCATGGTCAGGAGACTTAAGCCAATTATGAGTGACATCATCAGTGAGTTCCAGAATGCTTTTGTTCTTGGAAGGCTAATGTCAGACAATTGTATTATTGCACATGAGCTGGTAGGTATGATCAAAAGGAAGACAAAGGGTAAGAATTATGAAGCCATCCTTAAGGTTGACTTAAACAAGGCTTATGATAGATTATCTTGGAGTTTTTTGAAAGATGTTCTTGTGTTCCTCAAGTTTCCTCCGATGTGGATACAGTGGATTACCCAATGTATATCTACTGTATCTTACTCTATTCTGGTGAATGGAAGTCCTACTACCTGGTTCAAGCCAAAGGCAGGTTTAAGGCAAGGTGATCCCCTTTCCCCCTACCTGTTCCTTCTCTGCATGGAAGTGTTATCRAGAAAGTTCATCCATCTCCAAGAAATCAAGAAGATTAGGGGGTTAAGGGTCAGTAGACAAGGTGCTATGGTTAACCATCTCTTCTTTGCTGATGATGCCTTGTTCTGTTTTAAAGTCAACGAGGATTCAACCATTGTGATCAAGGATACTATTGAAGAGTTTTGCAGCATCTTAGGGGAGCTTGTCAACTACCATAAGTCACACATTATGTTCAGCTGTAACACTCCAGCAGAGGTGAAGGACTCTACCAAGATCCCTCTAGGTATGGAGGAGATGGACAAACTTGGAACCTACTTAGGTTGCCCGATGGATGTTGATGGTAGATCCCTTGTGATTTTTAACAATGTCTATGAGAAAATCGACAACACTATCTCTCCATGGAGATTTTCCCATCTGTCTCAACCAGGGAAAGCTCTATACTTATCCACTCTATCCTTATTATGCTAGCCTCCCACATCATGACCATCTATATGTTTCCAAAGAAGCTATTGCAGAAGATCAATTCAGTTCTACTTAAATTCTACTGGTCCAGGTCCCTTGACACAGGAGCAATCTACTGGAGGAAACAGGAGACTCTAGAGAAACTGAAGTTCCAAGGAGGGATGGGGCTGAACAATATACAGTTTCTCAACACAYCTCTGGTTCACAAGCAAGCTTGGCGAATCCAGTGTAACCCGTGGTTACTAATGAGTAGGATTATGCTAGCCAAATACAAGACTGGTTTCCTTGCCCGTGACAGCAAAACCCTTCCAAATGGTGCCTCCTGGTGTGCCAGAAGCATCCACCGTTCTGTTGGGCTACTAAAAGATGGAGTGAGGAGACGCATTGGGAATGGCCAGAGTATTGATATTTTTAATGACTTGTGGGTTGGAAATGCTAAGCTTGGACCTAGGCCAGGCGTGGAAAGCAATGGTATTAGATGGGTCTCTGAGCTCATTAATGAGGAGAAGCAATGGGATAAGCACCTTGTTTGGCACCTATTCAGGGATAGTGATGCTAAACATATTCTTGCTACTCACATCCCCAATAGGATTGTGGAAGACAAGTATGATTGGAACTACACCTTGAATGGGAGATATTCTGTTAGCTCTGCTTATCATCATCTACCGACTCAAAGAAACGTACAGGACAATTCAGAAAGGTGTTTTTTTTGAAAATTCTCTGGAAAAGTAACATAAGTGTTAAATGGAAGCACTTTGCTTGGAAGATTGCTACGGATAGTCTACCAACCAAGGGAAATTTGCGGAAAAGAGGGCTTCAGGTGGATGTGTCTTGTTCTATGTGTAATGGTGAAGAATCAACAACACATTTATTTATGGAGTGTTCAATTGCAAGACACCTCTGGGCTGCTTGCCCTCTGGGCATCAGAATAGATGTTGGGCATGCTGTCCCCTTCAGGGACTGGTTTTCTAATTGGTTCACTTACCTCATAAAGGAGAAGAATGAGTTATGGATTGTGCTGGTGGCTCTCAGTTGGAACATTTGGTGCCATAGGAATGATATTATGTTTAGGAATGTTGGAGTCAACCCGGATACTATTCTCAGCAGAATGCATGGAGACGTGCATAGGTGGAAACAAAACTTTAGTGAATCTTCGGAGTCCTCGAATACTGCTGCYCTGATAGGACAAACTACTACAAACATCCCTCGGACAAGTTGGATGCATGGAGATTTGGCTGCTGAGTGCAACATGATCGTGATCGTGGATGGGGCTTGGAAAGCTAAGGGTTCTACGTTGAAAGCTGCAGCTGGTCTAGTTGTTAAACAGCATGGTGCTACTATCTCCYCAAAAGGCAGTCGAATTTGGGCTTCCGATGCTACTCAGGCCGAGTTCCTGGCTGTTTTGATGGCCTTAAGAGAAGTGCGTACTACCACTGATGATGTCGAGATTTGGACTGATTGTCAGTCCATTGTTGACTGCTTGCATGATAATAAAAAAACTCCAATTGTGTGCCGTAATATCCTTTTAGACTTCATTGACTTATGTAATAATTTCAATTATGTCGTAGTTAGGAAAGTTAGTCGAAACTCTGTTAGTGAAGCCTATGTACTAGCTACTGCTGCTAGGAAAGGGTCCTAACGCTGTTGTTGTTTGTTGCTTCTACCAAAAAAAGAAAAAAAACTTACTTATCATGTAMCTATTGTATATTTGTATTAATAGATTTKACTTTTTTTTAACAAAGTAAAAAAGATATTTCATTGCACACAAAAACAACATACYAAGACAAAACACACAACACAAGGGCAACAACAATAGATGTTAGACTAATGCCACCATCTAGGATGGGTGCACAYGCTAGCTACAACAACTACAGCAACCTCAGACTAATCAAAGAGCAAATCCATACACCATTGCTTATCATTACAACTTATTTTCCTAGGTAGCACAAATTTAAATCTAATAGCCAGATCCTTCCTAAGGTTRTGCATACAAACTGCTGGTCTCTGAACATGAGCCTGCCAAACTGCCCTATTTCTCTCCTGTCATATCACATATAAAGTGCCAACAATCCAGCTCCGAATGACCCGAGATTGGAAGCGATTCATAGAGGACCGCACACTGTTGCTACAAGCTTCCAAACTAGAAAAATCAATCGGAACCTGCACAGTAGAAATAAGAATAGCACAACATAGCCTGTTAAAAGTACAGACAATGAATAAATGATCCATGGACTCCACAYCTTCACCACACAAAGGACAAGCAGAATCAGAAATAATCCCCAAAGAAAARAACTTATCCCATGTTCTCAGTTTGCCCCACATTATGAGCCAGCAAATGAAACGATGTTTAGGAATATTGAACCTGTTCCACACAAAAGCAGCCCAAGTAACCTCAGTACCAGGAGGTCTCAACCAATCATA
>SNQN01003473.1:48343-60994 GCA_008642245.1 Bassia scoparia | reverse complement strand
CAAAAGTTGAAATACGTGGGGTCATACTCGGAACTATTGACAAAGACATAAAAAGGGGGTAAAACATTTTCTTTATTATATTTTAATTATTTCTATTTTTTGGTTTTTTTTCTATTTTTAGGATTTATTATTATCATGTCAATACTAACGATTTCTTATCTTGTATAGCGATTCACAGGCGGAAGATTCATTTCGTCGTTTTTATTATAAATAACATTTGTTTTGTTTGTCTTTTATATGCGATCAAGGCGGAAGATTCGTTTCGTTCTTTTTTATTACGAACTAACTTTTGTTTTGTTTGCAGATTTAGGGTAAATTGGTTTGTATATATTTTTGAAGTTCATATATTCGCATTGTCATTGTTGTATCATTTGTATATATTTTGCTAATAAAGACGGAATTATGTGAATCACTTTAAAATCAGATACTATGGACAACCGGTTTTTAGGCACCGTTTTAATTTGATTAATGCAAAGTGTCACAATTTCTAGGTTACGGTGTGCCTTGTACATAATGAAATACATACTTTCATAGTAAATTTGGGTTAGTTACGTTTACTAAGTGTGCTAAAAACGGTTAAGCTATGTGCATTCAATAATCGTAATCGAATGGCATATTGCAATGAGACCGAGTAGAGGCGCTAACATGCAGGCGAATTGGTTACAGATCTGAGTCGTACCATGTCCCGAACCACGAACTGGTTACTGGATCAGAACGTGGGGCCATTAATTTGGCACCAACGTTTCGGCGCGTCCGTAGAATAACCTTAAGCATCGGTGACTGGCGACTTCCCCTATCGACACACTACACAACGCACTCACGTGCGGGCTCCGTGGCTCAAGCCCACGCAAGGCACTCGAATGTAGTACCAAGCCCGGGCCCGCCGTACGCGAGGGCGCGCCCACGTCCTAATTTGGCGACTTCATGTGGGATAATAACCGTTACGTGAAAGTGGAACAGGACTTGAAAAGTTCGTAATTCCATCATCACGTTATTTGAATTTTGTTGCATTTCATGTGACCCCGTGCATAAGGCCCAACTTAAGGCAACTTGGTCTCGATATGGGCATTGTTCTATGCCTCGAGACTCACCATAAGGGGGGATAACTTACTTGGTTTGTCATAGTGGTATATTGATCGCATGGCTAAGGCAGTCTATCCCGTCCATATGCCGTGTGTGCACGTGTTTACTGATGCGTGTTGAAAGTGTATAATATATGATATTTTTAGTCCCTACAATATTAGTCTATAATTGGTCTTTTATTCATATTTATTTTTACTTAAGATTAGTGTATATTTGTGATAATCTATCTATATCTATATTAGTCATTATTTTATATGTGATTGTCATAATAAATTGTATCTTTTTCCATTCAATATCAGGCTTGATGACTTTCATAATATTATGTGTGTTGTGTGATTGTGTTTGTACTTACATGGTTAGAAAAATCCCAACGAGAGAGTATAAGGCAGAAATTGATCGCTGTACCACACCTAGAATAAAGAGGGGAAAGCAATCCAGAGTGATGTTAAGATAGAGATATCAGGAAGGACAAAAGAAAATTGGAGAATTGGACTTTACTACACACACCCTCACAAAAAGTGCTCAAACTGAAGGGAACTCTCTGTATAGGCTCAAACACAGGCCCCTAGAAATGGTTCAACAAGCTATCAGAAGCATTGATGCTAATAAGTTTCACAACAATCTAAAGCAAACTACTACAATTCGTAATTCATTGCAGAAAAGACATACAAATGTCAGAAGCAAAACTTCTCGGGTCATTTTAGTCTATGTTGGTTTTGACCTATTCATTGTAGGTAATGACTAAAGACCTAATCCAGCAAGGCAAACATTATCTGCACAATTAGTTTCATATGATAAGACCAGGGAAACTTAGTTACTTCCTAGGCATGAGGTCAGCAGAGATGCAGATGGAATTTTTGCTCTCACAAGACGGAAAGAACATCAGCCACTTGCTTGTAGACGAGAACACAAAACTCTCAAATCGTGCAGGTTTGTCGCCATACAAAGCAAAGTAAATGTGACCACTCACTTAGACACAATGCCGTTTGATTTGCACTGCACTGCGAAAGAATGCTACAACAATGAGAAATAGATATTCAGGAGTGGTAATCAAATGTAAGCTACAGAGCCGTGAACACAACCACACCCTTCAAATACACTCACCTACAAATAGTCACAGCTCTTCAAGTGAGCTCGTCAATACAATCGGTAATCAACACAAAACTAGACTCATTTCCGAAACAATTCCATCACGCATATCCTATATATACTTCACATCTGACTGGACTAAGACGTATGCGTCAAGTTCGCAATATATGATTTACACAGCCTGACTCATGATAAGTATCTAATATCATTGCATAAAATCCTACATCATTGCAAATATATTGCACAGAGAGACAGCTCCTTCGAAATACGGTACAGCGATACATTACGAGAAGAACGACTCTACGACTAAGGCACAAGCCAAGATATACCAAAAAAAATTCTTTTTATGGCCTATAGTGCACAAGAGCGCGGAGAGTTTGATTCCATAGTACCACTAAGGTCTTACTAACTTTAGTAGTCAAGAACATCATATTTGGCATATGAGAAGATAGGCCTCGTGCGTAGGAAGGTTAGTCTCAATCCAAGGGTCCCTATTTCCAGATGAACTCTAATCTGAACACAACGAGAGGTTCAGTGTGTGGCTGTATTCAGATTCGTGGTGGGATTCCTTGGTGTCTTGAAACAAAGGTCAAGTATCAACTTAAGTGTCTTCTGTGTACGGGGGCCAGAAGGTTCTCTACCTTGCAGAGAGGGGCAGAAACGACAAATCATTAAATGACGTTTATCGTGTCTCTCTCATTTGGACTTTTCTGGTTCCGCCTATATCATCGTTTGTGACTAGTGTGTCACTCATGGCAACTTTCGAGAACCTAATATTCTTTTCTTGTTGAGAAAGTATCTTCGAGGCTATGATTAAAGTCCTTTGTAAGCCCCAACAGAACTGTTCAAGTTTCGCTCTTCATATTGGTGAAGATCAGTGGCAGCTTCTATCTTCTCGAAATTGGCTGAGTTAATATCTTCACATATTTAAGTGTATTATTTCTGACCAATACTTGACTTGGTGAGGAGACCAATAGTCACTGTATTGAGGTTGATATTGTCATTAAAATTACGAATTTTATAAAATGGAGACAAAGTGACATATGCTAGGTCTGATTTCCAATACCATGTTCGTTAACCCCTACAAAACTTCAACAGTGACATGTTTCTAAGCAAAAGGCTTGTATGAGCATTCTCAGCATTATGTACTCTATCGAACAAATTGGGAGTAACCTCTTCTAAAACTCCCAATTTGAGGGGGTGTAAGTTAAGAAGCCAACATAGAGTTGTAGCCTCTTGTTCCTTAACTAAAACGATCATGCACCACCCAGCCCAAGAATCAAGAAAGAGCTCTCAGTTTGTTCAATCCTTACTATGTCTGGAATTTGGTAACTTTCTCCGTGTTGAGTCAAATTAAGCCGGTATAGGCTCCACTCCTGGTGTTGCCCTTCCCGTCAATTCCTTTAAGTTTCAGCCTTTGCGACGATACTCCCCCCCCCCCCCCAAATCCAAAAACTTTGATTTCTTCATATCCGCGACCCTACGTCCTCGGCATCGTTTATGGTGAGCCTAGGACCAATATCTTATCGTCTTCGAACCTCCAATCTTTCGCGTTTCTTTATTAATGAAAACATTCCTTTCTGCAAATGCTTGTTGCAATTGTTCATTCTTTAATGTAAATCACAAAGTAATTTCAAAACCTGGACTATGGAAAATACGAATACCCCCACGTGTCTCTGTTAATCAATTTTTTACAATCCCGAATAGCCAACTACTATCATAGGACTCGAAAGCCTTATGATGTTATCCCCATGCTAATGTATACAGTAGTGTTAAGGCTACTATGCCCTCTAATTATATTATAACAAGAACATAGTATAATATTCTCGCTGTCTTTTATTTATAAATCTAAAAACTTGTCATATTAAGGAAGCAATATATCTTAATAATACATAATTAGTAATTGTAGTGAATATGAAGCCATTCATCAAAGCGCCAGTCCTACCACTACTTGCCAGATTTGTTTCCTGTTCTAATTTTCGACATGTTTTATCGTTTTATTCTGCCTCTCTTTCTTTCTACGAATTCAACCTTGGCATCTTAGGACACCAAAATCGGCTCATCTCAAAGTAACATCAATCGACATTACTAATAGTCTATACCATATAAACTTGGCAACACAAATTTATCATAGTGTGGTACTCTTAGTCATCATCATATGTGCGATCACCTTTCGAAGTCATTACCCTATAGAGAATACTAGTGATAGAAAAGGATCGTTTGAATAACGGGTATTCTTCCTAGGGATCGGGTAAGGGTTGGCTGTGTTGCTGTGGCGTGCTTTTAATCAGACTCATATGGATAAGTCGTCGTGAGCCGGATTTTGTGCTATACTTGGCTCCTGGCTTAAGGGAACTTCTGTATGGCAGGAAGTACATGGGCTGTGGACGAGTCTCAGTGCTGAGTGAGTGAGTGTAGACGATTTGGGGTGCTTCAACATTTACAATTGCTAGTTCGCGTGTGTGACCTACCCAGAATATTGGTACGGTTGGAAACCTATACGGGAGATTGATGCTCCGATATTATGTACTGTTGTCTAAATCTTCTACACGAGCCCGAGTATTTTGATTGGAAGGCCGTTTTGATCCATCCCACATTCCAACGAGCATGAGACAACCTAGCTCCGCAACCACTGCCATACTCTAGTGCCTAAAACACTTTGCAATTCCCTCCATGTCTTCTGCACCTCTTTGATTTAACTTCCGGTATCTACCTTGTAGTACTTCATAAAAAAGGAATCTATGACCACTTTGAACAAGATTTGTCTATAGTTAGGCCACTCAAGCATACCTTAATATAATTAGGATCATCTAGTCGAGTGCCTCGATTTTACTTTTTATTATCTTACCTACAAGGTTAGAGTATCAATGACATTCTGCATCCACCCTATAAGCAAAATCATTCCTATTGAGGTGATGGAGTGATGAAGATTCTAGAGAAAGGACTGGACCTTCAACTGGTATATAGGTTCCAGTTGTAACGATGAAGCTTAATATTGCACGACCAAGATATACATATTATATCATGTGGCCAAAAAGAAAGACATTCACAAAAGGAGATGGAGATGCCTATCGAGAAAGAACCAATTAACCATAATTCTATATATTTCCAAATTGACAAAAATTAACTAGTAAAAAACGGCATAGTGTAGCATCACATATCATGCAATGCATTTGCTACTAAGATAAACAATGGTCACAGATGATACGCTCTTGGAGAAATTGAGTTCAAAGCATCTTTTCTAAGTCGAAACAATCGCGAGACGCGGTATGTTTCATCACTGATTACTCTTTTGGGGAGACACTTTTAGGTGTCTACACATACAAAATGCGACGTGTGAGTTTACCGTTTTGTAAAAACTACAAAAACTGATTCGCACTGAAGATTAAAGGTGATCCAAATAGGGCAAGTGACCCCTGCAATGTGCGAGGTGCGAGCTTACCGTTTTGTAAAATCAACGAAAAATGGCCTCGTACCCTAACACATCAAGGGCAAGTGACCCAAAGAAGTATAAAAAAATAACACAAGTATGGGGTTTCGACAATCAAATAGATCGGAAAAGTACCCATTGCTTCGCCTATGGTCTCGAATCTGCCCTAAAGAATCAGCTGCGACGTGCGAGCTTACCATTTTGCAAAAACGATCAAAAATGACTCGCACAACATCTGTAAACCAGGGCAAGCTGCGACGTGTGAGCTTACCATTTTGTAAAAACGATCAAAATTGGCTCGCAAAATCTGCAAACCAGGGCAAGCTGCGACGTGCGAGCTTACCGTTTTGTAAAAACGATCAAAATTGGGCTCGCCACAAGGATTCTGCAAAACCAGGGCCAAGCCACGGACGTGCGAGCTTACCGTTTTGTAAAAACGATCAAAATTGGCTCGCACAAAATCTGCAAACTAGGGCCATCTGCGAAGTGCGAGCTTACCGTTTTGTAAAAACGATCAAAGTTGGTTCGCACACTTCTGAAAGCCCGGGGCAGTTGCGATCTACGAGGGAGATAAACCTGCAACTTCCTTGACTCAATCTCCAAGTTTAAGGGCAATCAGTATGATTGATTGACTTGACACCACTGCTAGGTCTCAAGTCAATCAATTCTTAGAATCTATAAACTTGGACATTTCGCACAAGTAAGAGTCCTCGCCATCTAAAAGGAAACATGTTCGCACACCTATGCTTACACTAAATTTGGCAACAAGTGTAGTCCATGCGATCAAGAAAGCACCCATGCACTACAGGGGCAAGTGTACCCAAGTAGCAGGAAGTGCGAAGTCCTAATGCAAAAAATAAAAAAGCAAGAAAAAACTGCGAGATACTGGACTTGGAATATTTCATGAATGGCAAGAAAGCTTCTATTAGATTGATTTGAAAGGGGGAATTACAAAGCTTTCTTATCAAAAATAGTTGTTGTGTGAAGCTTAGTACTTGTACGATTCAGGAATACAACAAGATTACATCACTAAGCTAAGCTGAACAAAAAGCGAGGAGAAGTCATCGGATACGAACATCAGCGTCATCGTATCATTCATGTTCTCGATGTCGATGTGCTCATCTTGATCTACGTCGTCGCCATCCTTGGCAGCATCGACATCACCTTGATCTTCTTTAGCCTCTTCCTCTTCGCCACCATCGGTGTTGCTGCGGCTGCTATCTCGGCGATGCTGGAGCTCGTCATCTGAAGAAGAATCAGAGGAGAACGYCGAATCCGTCGAATGCTCAGTGTCGACGTAGGTGTATTCGAAGTTCTTCTCTAGGATTGGAGGCCTTGGCTCTTCTTTGGTGTCAGGCATCTCCTGAATGATRCTAACAGTTTCAATGTAGTCCAATCTCTCCTCGAAGCAGCGAAAGGGATAGCTCTTCTTCGCAGAAAAGAGATGCCAAGCCTCCTCTATCAAAGTTCGCATTTCTTCAATGCCTGAGTTCTTAGCCTCGGCGAACTTGATCTTTAGATTCTTCTTCAGCTCTGCGAGCTCTCGGTCTTGTTCTTCAGCAATGAAGCGAAGGTTCGCAAGTTCATCTTGAACTCTAGCCTCAGCCCTCGCCATTGCCTTTTCCTCGACCTTTGGCATCGCATCAGCGAGCTTCGCAGCAACTTCTTGTTCAGCCCTCTCAGCGACATCCTTGTTGACTTGCTCCTCCTCCTACTCATCTGATTTAGCCACATGTTTGGCYAGAGCATCGTGCTTCGTGAGAAGGGAGTGGTAGCCCTCCAATGATTTACGATAGGCCGCCTTAACCGCATTTAGGCTGTGGCCAAGAGTGTAAGTGGCCTTCGCATTATCGACCTTGATGGCCAGAGTCTGCTGCGAGAGGTACTCCAAAGACACCTGGTACATCAGCTCTTTGTGTTTGGCCTCGCGATTAGCCTTTCTCATGGCCTTGGCGACCCCATCAAGTCGCACCATCACCTGAAAACAGACAGCGAAGCAACGTCAGAGTTGAAATGAAAAGGTGCGAGGGAGCATACTTAAACAAAAAATAAAATGAAGTGAAGGAATTTACATCGGCAAGCCCACTCATTGCTTGTCCACAAGATCCAACCGCGTAGCAAGCGAGGTTGTCCTTGTACTCCTTGCTTGCAGAGCAAACCATGTYGCCCACTATCTTCTCCAAGAATCTGAGTCAGACCAGCCATGATGATCAGGAAGGCAAGGCCATGAGAGAGGAGAATCATGCGAGGTCTTTGATCTCCTTTCATATGTCACCTCTGAAGACTGCGAKCCACTAGGGGTTCGCGGCCTAAACAAAGTAGRATCTAGTCCATACTTATTGAAGATGCGAACCTCAGTGGGATGAGCATTTGGACCTAGAATTGAACTGCGATGTAAGCTAGATGTACCTGTTTTGTGAAGCTTCTTAGCTGATGGCTTAGACAGAGTAGGCGAGGGAGGCCTCTTCTCGCCAACCTGAGCAAACTGCGAGGTGTCCCTCTTAGGCGTTGGAGGAGTTGGCTTTGGGCGTTTTGGATTCTCCATAGTCACTTCAACCTTTTCGCCTTTGTTGATCACCTCGGAAGTCCTTTTCTTCTGGCCCTCGGAGGACTCGCTTATTTTCACCCCAGGGTTCACAGGCTCCCGGGGTGCCTCGGACTTCCCCGCAGATTGCGAGGGAGATTTATGTTCCGATCTCTTCTCCCCGCTTTGCGAGGAGTGTTTAGATCTACTCTTCTCCTCACTTCGCGAGGAGTGCTTTGCTTGATCTTTCTCCTCGCCCCGCGAGGATGGTTTTACTTTCTCTTTCTCCCCGCCTCGCGAGGAAGGCTTTGTTGTCTCCTTCTCCTCGCTCTGCGAGGAAGATTTGGTTTTGTCTTTCTCCTCGCCCTGCGAGGTGGGTGTCTTCTTCAACACCTTGTATGGAGAAGTCTTCTTCTTTTCACCTGCCTTGGGAGCAGATTTGGAAGACTGGTCTTTCTTCGAGGCAGTGGACCTTGCAGTCTTCAAAATATCGGAAGGCTTCTCCAGCTTCTACAAATGGAAAGAAAAATTCTWAGTGAGAAACATCGCAAGATCAGAAGAAAAATTAACTCGTGTTTCGCGTTTGAGCAAATGTTCATGCGACTCATGAGTTTATTGCCTTCGCATTTGAGAAAACTTTTCACGCAAAGAGCGAGAAATAAAGTGCGAGACAAACAACTTACCCAATGAATGGCGTTCTTTTCCGTAAGGGTCTTTAGTCGCCATGCGGCTGAGAAAGCTTGGAAATCTTCACTCGACATTGTCCCGTTCAAATGACTGGGTAGCTTTGCGAAGGAAGAATCTGCGAGAAGGAACACTTGGTTAGAAAAATTCAGACAAAAAAAATAATGAGGAAGTTAAAGGTTTACCTCTTTGCTCTCGCCCTATTCGGCGACCACCTGCGAGGTCAAAGGCTCGCATAAAATCTCTATTGCAGAAGCACTCGAGAGTAGGGAGCCAGTTCTTGGGAACCGTGGTCTTGCGATTCAAGGCCCTATAGTGGTACTCCGTAGTCTCAAAGTATTCCAGCTGCTGTAAAAATAATGGGAGTCCTAGCACCCAAATCACTCCCCTTAAACGAATTCTGGTGCGAGGTCCAAGAGGAGAGGATCTTGGCGAGGGGGGTGTTGTCTGTGTGCACAAGGAAGAAGTCATTCTTCCAGTAGTACACCTTATTTGGCTTGTCTAGCGAGGTCATGTACTTACCCTTCTGCTGAAGTTGAAACCAACCAGCTTGACATCTGCTGTTCTTGGCGATCAGATGCATGCGAAGGAAGACATCAGTGTTGCATGGCCAGCCCTTCACCTTACAGGTGGCCATATATCCAAGTATGTCAGTTGTGTGAGGCCTATGCCATAGGCCTTCATCAAGTTTATTATGAAGGAGTGCAAAGGGAAGCAAAGGCCCATGTCCACCACCGCTTTGTAAACTGCGAAGGTGTTTTCCGTGGTTTGGGTGATCGCAGTCCCCTCAGTAGGGATCACGAACCTCTCCTCGACATCAGGCGAGACGAAGCCGATGTGAGGTGCATAGATATGCTGGAATTGCAAAAGTGCGGCCCTCCAAGCCTTTCGCACTATGGTTGAAGTAGGACTGTCCTTGTCCTTGTCCTCGTACTCAGAGGACTCCTCCTCTAAAGTTTTATTTTTGGCGATCCACGCCAAGGGATCTTTCTCGAATTCTGCCTCCTCCTCACCCTTAACCTTGGCAGATTTTAACTGGATTTCCTTGTCGCTGCTTTCCTGCAAGGCAGCATCTATGCTCACACTTATGTCTGCAGAGTCAGGACTGGAGTCCTCTACTCGCATAGGCAAGCGACCAGTAGTACTTGGCTCTGGCTGTYCTTCCCAAAATTGGTTCTCAAGTCTCCTGRTCGCAGTTGTCTTAAGGCGAGGCATCCTGATATGAATAGACAGAGTGTCATGGATGGGACGAGGAGCTACAAAGTGCGAGTACAAAAAATCAAGGGTAGAGGAGAAAGCAGTTAAATTGGAGCTAGGCGAAGTTGGACTAGGCTCTTCCAAGCCCCAACTTTATTCTTATTGGGCAAAGAGTCCGTAGAACTTGCATCGCTTATTATTACTTTTATAAAAAAGATAAAGAATAACTGGCGAAGAAAGAAAAGGTGCGACCAGTACCTGAAGTGCGAGTCAAACGAATGTTGAAGAAGATCTGATCGAAAACTGCGACCATGCGAAGCTTGGAAGTCCGCTAATGGAAGCACGTCGTCGCTCGAATTTGAAAGTTTTGCGAAGTGTTAGAGAGATGAATGTGAAGCGAGATGGATTTTTTAGAGAGAATCAGAGCTAAAAAGTGCTCTCTCTTCTCTCTCTCTCTCCCGCTTCTGGGGTTATTATACCCCAGCCTCAAACCGGTTCCTCTCCACTTCTTTCAAATTTGAAATGGAGGAAGGAAATGAGCGGAAGGCCAATTGGCCACTATGCTGGCTGCCATGTGAAATAAATGATGGACGATTGGAATTCTTGCCAGGGAATTCACTACCACGAGGCACACTTTCCAAGGCAAAAAAAAAAGAAGAAGAGAGAAATTTTTGATTCATGGTTATTTGAAAGTGTAAATTAATTAAAACCAAGATAAATACCCTATCAATCCAAAGAACGATATTAGAGGGTCGTTTGAGGGCAAATGATGTGGCACGGAAACCTTGTCCATGTGTATCCAAATATTGGGCGTTCAAAATGATCGTCACGTGGAAAGACGCTATAGATTAATAAATCGGAATAATGGGACGGGAGACTAGGGTGTTAAAAATATTCGATCGACCAAGTGGATCCGGATCCGTGATCCGCTTTGAACAAATGCGGATATCCCGATCCGGTTTTTAAGTTTTCGGGATATTTCGATCGGATGGATCGGGAATTTTTGCACTTTCGATTCGAAAATATCGATTTTTATTATAAAAATATTTAATATGGAAAATAAAGGAAAATTAGGTAAAAATATATAATTTGAATACCGCGCTCCGATTGATCCGATCCGAGAATTTCGGATATCCGATCCGAAAATTTCGGAATCGATCGGATTCGGAATCGGAAAATAATAGTCCGGATATTTCGGATCGGATATCCGAAAATTTTCGAATCAGATTCGGATCGGTATTTCCCCGATCCGAAAATTTCGGATATCCGGATTTTCGGATCGGATCGGATTWTCCGATTTGAACACCCCTACGGAGAACCGACGTTTCTACACCGAAACAGTAGTAAGGAACACAAGGAAGCATAGATGGATGACAAGTGTCACCCATCCAAGGGATGCCTTGGTTTTTGAGGGATTGTCTATAAATACCCCGAAAAACCAAGATAATGGCACCTACATCCTCCTAGCATTTATTGCATACAAATTCCAACTACTTGAGAACATCTCTCACTACTTTCTCTCTCTAGCTTGGCACTTTTACTTCCCAAAATCCGTACTTACTTAAGCATCGGAGGGGAGATAATCCAAATAGGATTATTCTCCTTTGTGCAGGTGTTAGGCAAGCTTTGAAGTGCTAGGAGCAAGAAGCAAGCAAACGTTGACCAGGAGATCGGAGATAGCCAGGAGTCGTCCATTGTCCAATAGAAGGTCARCTCTCCAGAGGTAGCATTGAAGGGAAGCCTCCACCCCTCTCTCAACCCAKAAGCTAGGGAAATATTGTAGCCAGGGACGTCATCCCCAAATTACTTGCTACAACAACCACTAGCAGCCCTACCCACAAACCACCACCACCAGGCTCAACCAYAAACCCAGCACCACTCATTGCATTAGAACCACCCCCACCACCATCAACTACGAAACACCCCCACCACCATGAACCACCCACGAACAACCAATCGACGAACCACCAACGAACATCCAGTAATCAACGAACCACCCACAAACGCTCACAAACCACCCACACTACCATAGTCGCCTTCGCACGCGAACTATAATTGACCCCAATCGCATAAAATTAAATCGAAGCACACATAGTCTGGGTTTGAATGCTTCTTCGAATTCGGATCTGATATTCGAATCTAATGTTTGAAGCTTGATGCAATTCGAATCAAATTTGATGTTTGAATACTTCTTGCAATGCAYAAATCTGAGTTGTTGGGTGATTTGAATTGAACGTCGACTTTTTCTGGCAGGGAACCCAGATTGTGAAGGGTGTTGGGGTGGTCGTGGTTGGGTGGGTTGTTGTTGGGTGGTCTCGGTGGTTCCTGTGGTTGCTGGGGGGTCAATCGCGATTGTTCTTGGTGGTAATCCGAGTGTGGTAGGATGGTGGTGTTGAGGGAGATGGGTGGTTGATGGTGGATATGATTTGGGTTAGTTTTTTTTTAATTAAGTTAGAATTAAATTAGATTATAAGATGATAAGTTTATTTAGGATAGTTTAATTATGTTTTAATTTGTTTTAGTAAGGGTATAATAGACAATTCATAGGTTAAAAGTTACCCAAAATGGAAAGAAAAGTTTGTTACAATTAATGTGATATTTTTAAATAAGAAAATTACCTCTATTATATAAGCCAAGAGGGGAG
>SNQN01003473.1:23821-41922 GCA_008642245.1 Bassia scoparia | reverse complement strand
TGTTGTGGTAGATTTCTTTAAAATTTTGTTTCTTCGCTTCTTTAGGTTGGTGTTTCGATTCTTGTTGTGGCAGGGGGTTCTTGCTGTGGCAAGGGTTTTTAGCTTCTTGTTTGTAGTTTCTTATCTGTAGTTTTATTGTTTGTTCTTTTGTGTTTTTGCTAAGGTAGGGAGTCTTTTGTTTTTGTCCKTTTGATGGAGTCATTAGATTCTTGTAAGTTTCTTCACGAGGAACTTAATGAAGAGCTCCTCTAGTTTAGGGAATTCTAAGGCTGTCTTAGATCACAATATGAGTTTCAAGGAAGAATGAAACTCTTCTTATAAGGAAGGGGATTTTGATACCGCTTTAGCAAAGTATAGTTTGTCTTTGATTTTTCTGTCAACTATCGTTCTTAGTGAAGTCGATGTGAGAGCTTCTTTTTTGCCTTTAGCTAGTAGTGTTGTCTTGAATATGGCTGCTTGTTTGCTCTTTAAAAACGAGTTCCTACTAGTGGGTCATTTATGCGATATTGTACTAAATCTTAATCCTAAGAATGTCAAAGCTTTGTTGTGAAGAGCAATGACAACCATCGAATTAGCCAAGAATGAGTTAGCAGGTTTGGACTTAAGAGTAGCCTTTGAAGCAGAGTCGTCAAACCATGAGGTTTTAAGGAAGTTAAAGGAGGTGGAGCAAATTCTCAATTCAATTCTGGATAATGGTTGTAAGCAGGATAAGGATTTTCAAGTAGAGAGTGAGTCGATGGAGGCTTTGAATGACTTCTTGAATAAAGAAGGCGGTACCAAGTAAGATGAGGGCGAGAGAATCATTTGTTATRACGTTAGCCAGTGCAACAAAATGGAAGTTGATTATGAAAGTGTTGGAAGTAACAGTGACATGGAACTAAACGTGATGGGAAAATCTAAGTCACAGGACATAAACATGAGAGAAAGGACAAATGTCATAGGAGTAATTGAAAAGGCGAATGAAAATGAAGTATGTCAAAGAGGGATTGGAAGCAAGATAGTAGAGTCAAAGTACCACTTCAGCTRCAAAAGAAAGCAAGGGCCGACTTTAGTTATCTCGAAGAGAAACCATCAACTTCTAGCCAAAGGGAGAACACTTCAACACTACAATTCCAGTTTAGGGATATTCATGAGTATAAAGGTTATTCATAACCTTCATTAGACATCAAAGGAAACTAATGAGTCTCATACTGAACATTTAATTCCCTCACTGGCCACACAAGAAGATAAGCACACCCACCACATAGCCTCAACTCACARTGGTGGATTTGCTACAAAGGACCAAAGTGAAGGAAACACTTTGATGGAGATAACTCCACTTGGCCCTAAAGAAGAGAAGGTGGACCAACCAAATGTAGATACTTTCGTTGAGCCAGTTGACCTTTCACTTTTCCCTCCCCTCAAATGTGATCCTCCTTGCTTTCATATATTTGTTGTGGAAAAGACGAGCTAATACGAGTTTGCARTCAACCCATAACTCAAGCTAAACACACATGCAAGTATGAGCAACTAACAAGATAGCAAGCAAGAACAAGATCCAAAACATATGAAGTAATTAAAGAGTAAAAGAAGATAATATTATCGTGGGAAACCCGAGAATAGGAAGGAAAACCCACCCTTGCACTATGATTAATATTGATGAATAATCCAACAAGTACAACAAGTTCCAATTGCATACAATTGCAAAGTTTCACTCTAATCCTATGCTTAAACTAAGTGTTTTGAGGTTTAGAGATGTTTTTGAGACTTGTTTCAGTGTTTGTGTGAAGTGGTCTTAGAAGAAATGAAGGAGAAAGAATCCCTTTTATAGTACCACCRCATAAACGCAAAATAGAGTTRACCAGGTGCAAGGGAGGWGCGCCTCGCGCCCAAGCTCYAGAAAAGAACTTCAAAGTTGCAGGATAGGCRCGTTGGGTGCCTATCCTACAGACTTGCAACTTGCTTCTTTGCTTCTCAGTTTCCTRTAGCGCGACCAGTGCCTTGTCAGGCTCCCCCAACGCCCAAAGCACGGCAAAACCATCACCATCTCCACACTCACTTCAACCTTTCAGTATTTACTACGATATATATATATATATATATATATATATATATATATATATATATATATATATATATATATATATATATATATATATATACGAGTACGAGGTCAATGATCTACGAGTATTTAACAAGAAAATTTAAATCATCTTACGTAGGAAGCAACAGATCTGCATTTGCTGCGACAAAATCAACATCTACCATAACAGATTTTTGGTGATGGGTATAGATTGCTCCGGCTTCCTGACATAACAAAAGCGAAGCTACAGTTCAGGATAAGCTGAAGCTAAGTATTAAAGTAAATAGCAAACTTAAGGAATAGAAGGTACTGGTATTTCATTGCAGAACTGTTCATTAATGAAACAATATATAACACACTGATGCAGCACAAACAATTAAGAGAAAAACAATCCCCTACATAAGCTGCTTATTATATCACATTTAATAGTAGATCATGGTATACAACCACATATTTTGACATGGAACAGTGATAATAAGAACCCAAAATCCTATAATAACAAAGAAAAAGGATAGTAAGCAATTGATCAAACATATTACATAAGAACTTCATTTACTAAAACAATGACGATTACAAGTACAAATTAGAAATGAAGTTACTGTCTGCAATTTTTCGATTAAATCCACAAAAACACAGTATATATATTGATGGTCAAAACTCAAAACAACTTAAACTGAGAAATCAAGACAAAACAACAACCTAGAAAAAAAAAATCTAAAATTGATAATTTCAAACAAAGATAACAACCAGAAACAAAATTCAAGAACAGATATTCATACAAAACCAACAACTTCGCTCCGAAAGCCTGAATAACTCTGACCAGGCCCAAACAAATTTAACGAATTCAAGAGGTTTTATTTATGAAATCCCCAATAAAATCAAATTCAAACCCTAATTGAATTCAGAAACCCTAGATCAAATCCTAAAACCCCAAATCAAAACCCCTACTCAAATCCTAATGGTTGAAAAAAAACGGAAAAAAAACAACTTACATTAAGATTACAGGCCATGGCTAGCCCCAAAACGCACCAACATATGCAACAAGTGGGGCCCGCTTGGTCGTAGATCCGGGCCAACAAACACCGGAGGACCGTCATGAGAAGTAAAGAAGAAGCAGTAAGTGAGATGAGATGAAAAGTAATGGATATGAGTGATGAAAATAAACTAAATTAGGAGAGTTTACATCTTACAGTTGTTGAAAGGTGGAGACGATTTCTCTGATCTTTGATGCTTTGCCACCTCACTGCTTCCCATATTCACTCACAATAGCTAAAATTCGAGCCTAATATCTGCACAACAACATGTTTATTTCAACCAACGTCAAAACAACATCCAAAACCAAAGCACCTAACGCTAGTCTCCAACAACCAACGCAAAACAACCCAAAAACCTGCACAACAACCCCACGAAACACATAACCCCAAAATTCTCCCCCCTCCCCTCTCACCCAAAACAATATCCAATTATATCTTGAACCCCTAATCGGAAATCCCCATAGCCAATCTACAACTAAAAATTAAAACCCCTAAATTAATACAACTAATCAACAACCCAACTAACCTAGAAATACTTTTACTAAAAATTGACCCCACAAGCCCATACAAAAAAACCCAAACTCAAAAAAACACAATGACCATCCTGCCCACCAGACACCAATAAAATCACGAACCAAGACAAACCCCCAATTAAAAACACAACTAACACATTCCGAGCAACAACCAAACACGCTATAAAGATTGAAAAACCAAAAAACACAAAACTAATAGCAGCATCATTAATTCACGACTCACCTATCAAAATGATGTCATTAAGTAACTAAACTGACACAACCCTCTCATTCAAAACCCATCAAATCCAGAATCATTGAACCAACCCAAACTCTCCACTCTCATATTACGAACACATACAACCATACACACCACAAACAAACCATTTAGAACAGCACACACCAAAACATCCAACAAGCGACGCAAACACACAACAATAAAGCACAAAACAAGACGAGCAAGCCACACAACACACCCAACACCCAACCCAACAACAACCACAAACCACCACCACCAGCCAACCCAACAAACTCAACATATATCACAACACCTCCACCTTGCTATAAATCCCCTATTTCCTGGCAACCCAACCAAATAGACCAGTCCGCACCAACAAACCCAACACACACCAAACACACACAACCCACAACCAATAACATTGGCCAACCACGCACCACAACACACACCCTAACCTTCACCCCAAAACTCCCAACACGCACATACTCACTAAAGAGCACGCGAAACACTACCACAGACACGCCTCAAACACTCGCCACACAAACCACACACATACACTATGAAACCCGCACACAGCGCACCAAACACTCTAACGGACCATATTGAATGACACAACACAACCCACAAAAAATCTGACACAGCGACGAGAACGAATACTATGAGCCACGAATCCAGTTCACAACGCACACGCAACCAAATGGCCCAAAACCAATACACACCACACCACACAATAAACATAGAGCTCACTCCGAACACCACACTCAACACCTCACACAGACGCACCACACACAGACGCAATAAACACGGAAATACAAAACAAAGCCCAAGGCAACAGACCGAACACAAACACTCATACAGTATACAACACACCTGCACCCCTCTCACTCACATCAAACAAACCAGACACACACACATAAACCCAACACTCACAACGCAAACACACATATACTCCTCCTATCATCCCATAATACAACTACTCCATACTATCCTCACAAATCTACACTCCACTCTAATACCACACAACTCAACAACAAACCCTACACAATAGCTACCTAAATACCCAACAATCTTACTAAAAACTCTACAACCCAATAACCTCACACCATCAACTCCCACCCAACCTACATAAACCCTCTCACACATCCAACAATTAAAACCAACACTATATCATACCCTAATCCACATATATATTATAACACCACACACCCCATAAATAAAACCCATATATATATATACACACACACTCCCCACTTACTAATCTCCCTAATACCACATATATATCAAAACAACACAACAACAACCCGCCAACATCTAGCGCAACAACAAAACAAACCCACCTACATACACCCGCAACACCCACCAAGATAACTATAGCACAAGCCCACCCAGACACACCAACACATCAACACCCACCTACCGAACGGCGCACCACCCACACCCCACACACCCACCACAACCACCACACAACCCCCGCACTAACCCCAACCAACATCCTCCAAAACATCGACCCACCAACCAAACATAAGACAACACACTACCACACACATCTCAAAACACACCAGGAGAGCCATAAAACCACACTACCCACCGCAAACCCAAACACCACAACTACCTACCCATACCCATCACCATCCCACACACAACACGACCACCGCCCCGCAACCACACACTATAATACTCTCACATCCATCTTCCCAACACCACAAAAAATACAACCCACCCAACCCCATAATCAAACCACAAATCATAACACACCCACGACAACACAGCAAAACCCACACCAACCTCCACCTACACCTCTGACTTCCAACCACACACAAAAAGTCACCATACTGCTCCCTTCAACAACACATCGATAACCCAGTCAACAGAGAGAAAACCCTACGATTTCTAGCTGGTTAGACTTACACTTCTCTGTGTAGAAATCAATTGGTGCTCTGTCGACGCAACTACACAACGTTCACTATCATCAAAACACCATCACCTGCTACATAATTCAAATGATTAATCGAACATTCTCTAAGCAAACTTCGAACTCAATAACTAAGAACCAAACATCTCGCCAGCACACTTCTATCAGACCACCACGGTATACTTTATCACATCTCTCACCAAATGAAACAACCAACGCTCCAAACATGACGTTAATGAAAACCACCACACAAAAACACACACAACACCCCAACTCACCCACACACAACACGACGAGGACTACAACACAAAACCATACCACCACACCCCAAAAATACAGCCACCACCAAGAGAAGCATAACCAACACTACATAGAGTCCACTACAAAGATAACAGGTGCGCCCACACACACACACACCCAACACAACCCAACCCACACACACACAACACACCAAAAGCCGAGAAAGAACACCAAACCCGTTACAAGACACATGTAACACGAAGATCAATCCAGGGCCGCCCCGGCCGCAAACGAAGCCAGAGTTCGAGAGCCGCGGCTACTGATCCTACAAAACCCTAATACAGAGACCCGAAAATCAGAAGAGCTCGGTCGGGCCGCAGCCACCTACGGTTCGGCACCCTAAACCTATAACTGCCCCACCAAAACACCAGAAAAAATAAAAGTGCGCAGGTCTAGCGGGCTTTTACGGGCAGTTTCACGTCCGGCCGGGCCAAACATTTTAACACCCAAAAAGCCTAACAATCGTAACAATATCGCCCCGCAAGCCCCGCGCAAACAACAAATTCGGCCGGGCCCGCCCGGTCCGATTTCGGGCCAAAAAGTCAGCCGACAGACGCCCGTAAAAATTTCGAGGCCGCCGCTTGCGGGCTGGGATTTTCTCAGATACACACCTACCTCAACAATCAATCCAGTGAAAGTCGTTCAACTCACTCTATATCAATCCCATACGATTCACTATGCGCGCGTGACAGTGGGCTGTGTGCCAGTGAACAAGCAACTACAGACGGCAGTTCCAAACAAGCAAACCACCCGTCCCACACCCTCGTCGCTTCAGCAAAGTACTGCACTGACAACAACCAACACCCACACGGTAAGGTGAAGGCATCTTCGGTGCTTGCCTACTACCACGAGGACTACAAAACCACGATCCCAGTCAATTCTCTAAAACGCATAACTCCAAGCAAAGAGTAGCTGCAAGTCTACCGAACAAGGAGTACGCTAAACGGCCTACCAACAAAGAGTCACACCACCACACATCCACAGCCACACCACACCAGCACACCACCAGTCACAGACCCTCTCCGCAAACCACCAAACGGTGGAAAACACCACACAGCCCCACCTACCGAAAATCAGAGCACACACCCACACAATACACACGAAACCTGACACTCACCTACGGTACCACCACAAACACAACACACCCCACCACCCCAGATCGACAGACAACTTAAACCCACGCACCTGACTTAAACAACCAAAAACACCACCCCAACCACATCCAACAACAACAGAGACCTCCACCGAGTGACACACAACCAAATAACCATTATAAACAAGCCACAGCAAAAATCCCCCACATAACGTGACGCTCTCACCCTCGCCAAAATATATGGACAGCCATCTCGGACCACCTCCACCAATATTAACACCCCACACGAATTTTCACCAGAACTCCCCTGCGCTCCCTCTCCCGCACCAACCCCCAAAAACCAAAAACCACCACAAGCAACAACCCACACACCCACCCAACCAACATATCACCACCACCCAGATCAATTTCACACACAAAAGGAACAACCAGATTCAGACACAGAAAAAATTTCAACCCATACAGGATCCACCAACACACAAACCAACAACCACACCTAATCCCGACCAGAATATATTTATATATACCTCAACAAAAGTATAACGGTAAAAGACATAAAACCACTTAACACCTCTACAAAAACATCAAATAAACAAAACAAACCATCCATCTATTTTCCGAACTGCAATTACTCGAGTCGGTTAAAAGTAAAAACCTCAAGTAACACATTGAACATTCACGACATTAATCGGTCGGTTAAATCAAAAATCAAAATCTAAATTATTATTTACCAAACCGACCGGCAAATGAACCGATCACAACCAACAAGCCGTAACATACCAAACATAAAACTAAACACAACACCAATTGCCAGAAAAACCCACACTATCACCACCGACATGGCGACTCTACTCAAAAGAAAAACAACACAACCCCTACCCAAACAACAAACAGAGACCACACTTCAAGCACAACGCCCCATCAACATTACCAGACATCAAACATATACCAAGTCACAAGCACACCTATACCCTCCAACCAATCAAAACCAATTTTTACATCACTCATCACAATCGAAAAACTTACACCCCCTCAACTAAATCAACCCGACCACAACAACACAACCAAAACTCCACGCACCACAAACACAAACAACCCTAAACGAAGTAAAAAATATACAACAATCGAGAAGGTGATGGAGATCCAGGAAAAGTGCAAACGAGAAATGAAGATCCAGGAAAGATGATGCTTCCATTGGTGACGAGCTGTTGAAGGAGGAGATGAGGATCTGCTTAAAAATTTAAATGGAAAAAAACTTGGATCTGCAACAATCTCCTTCCACCAATTTATCTGGGTGGCTAGTAGACCTTATACAAGAGGGGGAATTAGTAGATAAAACAGTATATCAGATTTATAGAAAAAGAGAGTGATTTTCTTATGCTCCAGGCATTGTAACAGAACAGAATGAATGTAAGTGTAATTTTTTTCATGTTGAATATGTCAAAAGAAAGCAGACACACACTCCTTTTGTCTTATTCTAAATCTAACATAGAGTTATCTCATTGCACTCACCAAGAAAGAGATTTGCTGCCAGCAGCTGATGTTCCGATAGCATCTGAAGCTGATTAAGCTCTGGAGACAAGCCACCGAGGTAATAATTATTGTCCAGCAGACTGTATTTAAGATGCATCGGAGAGATCTAAAAGAGGATTAGTTACTATTTTGAGTTCCCTAGTGTTTTGAGTGATGACAAACAGTTGCAAGAACAGGTACATTGGTTGCTGAATATAGCTGGTCTTGAACAGCTGAGAAAACTGTTCTTGGTCACTTGAAAGAAAGTGACATGTATGCTAACAAGTTATATGTTCAATGTTCTATGTTAGCATACAGGTTTTCCAACTCTCTAAGCAAGAAGGTCTTCGAGTAATCTCGTAAACATCCAAGTTGAAGAAGATCAAGGGCAAGCTTTGAAGATGTTGAAGATATAAATAGTTCTAGGTTTAGACTCAAGCCTTTATTTGTATAAATGCATAAGATTATGTGACTTTTCTTGTAGAGTTGAGACAACTAGACCACTTGGATAGTTGGCTTCAACACTACCAGTTGGAAGAAACAGTTCTACTGTCTCACAACTCTGATCACCTTGTCGAGCAAGTAAACGTTTTTGAAGACTTTCTAAAAAGAATTTGGAAACTCAAGTGATCTATAAAGAGTATTCTACTTCAGCGGCAACCAAACCCCCACACAATCAATAGAGAAATCCAAATGATTACCTATCGAAATACACCGATACAGTTACACCATAAGCATACTATAACTACTCACTTCTTAAGTACTACAAACCAAACTATATCACCTTCGTACCACATCTATATCCACACTCAAATATGCCAAGTGAAGACTTCTGAAACAAACAAACTACACTCATAACGACATACATAAAATACAGCCGGCTCATCCCACCTACCACAAAACAAGATCAACTATATATCGCCAAGAACTCAATGCCCATAACCAAACACCTCTCACCCAAGTAAATACACCCTCCTAACCAACTCAAAAATCCACATCTAAACTAATATACCACACCTAACGATAATTCAAAGACGTTCATTTTTTACAGAGCAAAAAAAAACAGTTCTATAGCTTCTACCAACTCAAACAGAACAAAGCATACATCATCACGAACAAGATGACATAATATCTGAACACCATATCTACCTCTTGTACGCTCTATGTAGAGTTATTTGAGAGAAAAGTTCGTATTACAGTCCCTCAATCATCAACAAGGGGTTTGTATTGATCGGTAGCATTTGAGAGTTCAGTCGCGAATTGCAAACTTGTGAGTTCAAGTGCGAAAATCAGCACACTCTGGCCGTTGAGATGTGTGGTTAATTCTTTGTGTGAGAGTTCACGTACATTGAGTAGTGACGGGTTACATATTTATTGGCATTTCAGAGTGAATTAATGAAAGATAGTAAACTAGATTAGGAGGACGTAGCCTAAAGTTGGGTGAACCTCGTTAATTTGTGTGTCCTTTATTATTTGCCGATAACGTATCTACTAACTGTTTAACTAAATAATTCTTTTTTATGCTGCGAAGACCAGTACAACTGTCTACCTGACTAGAAAGTAGCAATCGAAAAAATTTATTGGGTACTCAATCTCACCCCCCCCCCCCCCTCTTGAGTACTCTTGAAACCTCAACTTAGTCTTCTCAAAGAAAAACAAAAGAAATGCGATGCCATAACACTAGACTAACATAAACGTAGAACCATGATATACTCACATAACATGTATGGATTAAGGCAAATCAGTAAAACCATCACTAAGGGAAACAAACATATGAAAAAATAAACTACAAATAATTATTCAGAAAGATGAAGCCCAGAACTTACTAAAAAAACAGAAATACATGAGAAACCGAATTACCTRGATGCACGCTCCATATGGGACATGGCAAATGCTACATACGAGCTTCCAGCAATCCTAAGAGTTAAAAACCTCACCAACATTAGCAGTAGAAAATCATTATATCCATGATCCATCTAAGGYTGTTGACACTGAAATAACACAAACACAAATAATACAAACCTTATTAATTCTGCTGAGACCATCAATGGGCTCCATAGTCTTGATATCAAATAAGCAAGTTTCTGCAGGCATTCCACCTTAGTCAAGAACGAAAAGATGGTAATACAAGATACAGAGTGCACAAAATACAAACCAGGAATCTAGATAGCACAAGCTAGATGAGCCCAATGACCATCAGTTGTGGGTTTCATGGCTCCACCTACAAAGATTCCAAATACAAGATTAATATGTGAAAGACATATTTGCATGCAAATATGATCAAAGTAGAGCCACATATACCTGCAACAGGACAAAGGCGACAAGATGGAGTGGACTCAGGTGCTCCAACTCGACACAGTTTACACAACCAAAGTCTACATCAACTAACTCTTCTCCATAGCACCTGGCATGAACCCGAGGAAGATGTAGTCTATGTCAATTTGTCAACAATTTTTTTAATAWAAAATAACATCCTATAGGGAAATAAGACATGTTCATGCCACAAAGGAGAGGCTTTCTTTAAGTTATGCAAAGAATAAAACACCTAGTTGAGATCAATGAAGAGATATCATAGATTATTTTTGGGTTGGAATCAGGATGCAATTTTWTAACTGTAACACAAAYTTCCTCTGCCTCTTTTCTTTAGTTGCAATCAAAGGGTATTATTTGTTACATATGAAATATTCTTTGATTGCAATTAACAAAAAACAGAGGAAATACTAATTATCAGGAAAATATAAAAGATATTTTAAAGCACATCACTCCATTGTCCCACCTCCATAAACACCTCAATGATTACAATGATGCTGCCATTACACCCATATCAAACTCTATTGCCATTAGTGATGAATCTGACACTTATTCCAGGCATATCATTGGTAGTAACAAGAGATAAGCATTTTACATGCCAAGCACAACAATTAGGCCATACACAGAGCAGCAAAAGGATCAAGCAAGAATGTAACAGGTGCTCACCATCATTCTGCATTTATCACACTGCAGGAACAAGTTGTTCTCATACTCCTGAGAAAAGAAAAGGCATCAAATTATCATATCAAGAAAATTTTTAAAAATTACAAAAGAGTACGTTAATAAGATGAACCGAAATATTCCAAAACAAAACTATGCATGGCACTAAAGTCTAAAGGGAATATACAGTGATATTTAATTTCCTGACAAGAACATAAAGGTTATTTGAATTTGATATAAATCCATAGATAAATCAAAACAAAAAAGAACAAATAAAAAAAAAGCAATTTGATATAAATCATTGCCTTAAAAGCTCGGGCATAATTTTTGTAATAAAAAAAGTAATTTAAGATGGCATTACTAACTGATACTCCAACTGACCAGGAAAATTGGCTTCACGCGGTGATCTAGCTGTTCTGTCTGGTTCAATCAGAATACCAGGATCAACTTGATCAATTGTTGTGCTTCTAGCATAGAGTATTAAGAAATGACGTGGGGTAATGATCGGGAAAACCATTATATAGCATGAAATAAGTACTGGAACAGATAAAGTTTGTATTCTCCATGGGCTTGCATGAAATATGATCAATTCCTCTCTTGGCTTGCAACTCTAGATGAGACTTATTATTCCTAGATATGAGATCCTCAAAACACGAATACATATTTTTGTAGACATTCCACTACTCCCTCACAATCAACCTAACAGGTATTTTTGTTTCAAAATGGTCGACAAATTTCGTGTTCAGAGAAAAAAGTTTAAAAAATACTTCAAATAAAATCATGTTAAAAAACCTTAGTTTCATAATTGTAGGCACAAGTAAGACACGACCAACTATGATTCACATCAGTAAATTTTATCCGCCCAAGAATTATTAAAAGAAATGTTATATACTTAATGAAAGTATATGCCTCGTGAAGACTTATATCAAAGTTAAATTCAACCAAGTCCAAATCAAATCTCAAATAGACAACAAAACCAAATCAATTCACGCCTAAATGCAAGTTCAATCAACTTGTTTAATGAAAGAAATTGAAGCTCGATCAACTAAATATATTGACCCCTAATTGTAACATGTTCTAGTTCAATTAAAATGCATCAAAAATTTGGACAAAACATACATCAATACTCTGCTTCAATTTGAACATGAAGACTACATATCTTGATTAAGATATTTTCCCAATTCAACCCAAATTTGAACCTAAAAGTGCACAAACCCATGCTCTTACGTTCAAACCTGAGATTTATTTCAAATTCAAGCATAAAAATTACAATAATTCACCCCAATAGTCACATCCTGTACTCGAAAAATCACTGACAATTTAAGATTAATAGGTGATAATTATATCTAAAACCCAACAAAATAAATCACAAATTGCAATTATTCATAAACTGTGTATCAACACCTCAAAAATAAACTCATAAAACACAAATTAATCCCCAAAAAACAAACTTGAAAAATAAAAAATGAGTACAAATAAACCCTAATTCAATCACCAAATCTAAACGAGTACAGATAAACCCTAATTCAATGGTAAAGAAAACCAACAATCCCTAATTAATCACCAGATCTAAACGAGTACAAATAAACCCTAATTCAATGGCTAGATCTAATCGAGTACAAATAAACCGAAAAACACAAACAAAAACCCAAATTTATAGTTCTAAAAACCTTAGATCTATTCGAATGTGGTTTTAAAGAAAAAAAACCCAAAAAACCAGCTTTAATTACAAGAAAACACAAATATAAGAAGGCGACGTACCTTAGCGACGATGACGATTGCGAGGGAGGCGCGAGCAGCGACGGGTGAAGGGAGAGGGGCGTGAGCAGTGGCGAGGGAGCAAGGGGAAAAAATAAGGAGAGAGGTGTAATCCCCCGTAAATTTCGGATATTTATAATTATATTTTCTTATAAATACAAAACAATTATTTTATAAAACGGTGCGATTTATTTAAATTCCATTTAATTTTTATTATTTTGTCTAAGATATATTTCATGATATATTTTTACTTGATTTGATTTTATTTTATCCAAAACAATTGTTTAACAAAAAAAATAAAAAAATATATATATTCAAAGATTAATCTAACTAAAACCTAAATTATTAAAAGGGTTTTATCCTTCCTTACTCACACTTCACGCCACTTTTGCCTTCACTTTCATTTTACAAAAAAAAAAAGAGAGAGAGAGAGAGAGAACACGTTAGAGCAGAACCAAAGGAGAGTAGTGCTGATGTGCGTCACTACCGTGCGTTGCTGCCCCTCCCCCACCGCCGACGCCACTTCCTCGCCGTTCGCGCCGCCACCGGACTGCAGTGTTGCGTTGTTGCTGTTGCACTGTTGTTCTGCCGTGTTGTTGTTGTCGCTGCAGTGTGGTTGCTGGGTTGTGAGTTGGTCGCTGCTGCTGCCGCCACCCAGGGGTCGCCGCCGCCTGCTGCCGCTAGCACCCACCGTCGGTCCTCCCTCTTCCTCCTTCTCTTCTTGATTTCTTCTTCCTTTCCCATGTTTTAATTGATTTTTGATGTTAAAGTTTATAGTCAATCACTTATGCAATTATTTTGAATATGTTGTTAGTATTATTAACTTGTTTTGATGATTTCAATTTGAATGAAAATTTTCAGATTTGTTTAATTATAAAATTAGGGCTTTAAATTGGGAATTTTCATGTTTTAAGGGTTAAAGATTAATTAGTACTTGTTTTATGATATTGTGAAATTGTATGACATTAAAAGTTGAATTTTTAAGACTTTAAACAAAATTTCAGATTTGATTATATGTGGATTTTGAGATTTTAATGGGTTTTAATCATGTTTTGGTATGAGAAAAATTGTTTATAAACTATTGTTTGAGTATGTAAAAGCTTAAACCTTCTCTTAAGCAAGTTTCAATAAATTTCAGATTTAATTTCAAGAGTATTTAGGGGTTTTGAAGATCCTAAATCATGTTTTAAGTGAATTAAACTTATTTACGAACTATTATGTATGTATACAAAACCTAGGCCTTTTCTTTTACAAGTTTAAGTAAATTTCAGATTTTTATAAATATTCTTGAAGCTATTGGTATTGAAAATAATGAGTTTTCACTTGAAAATCAATGGGTAATATATTGTATCACTAGTATGCATATGTTTTTGGAGTTTTTAAAGGTTTTGTATTAAGGGAAATTTTCAGAATTATTTAACGAATTAAAGTGTCGAAATTCCTTATTGAGAAGCTAGATTTTCATGATTTTAAAACTAGAACTATAGTATAATATTCTTACTATTAAATGAGGGTTTTGTGAGGTATAAAAACATTGTTCAAATGGCTTTTCGAGGCTTGGTAAGCTTCTTAGTATTGCTGTAAATTACGTGCAAAGTGTATTGATTCAAGTTTTGTAAAATGATTAGGAGGAGACTTCGTAGAGGTCGATTTCTGAGTATTGGATTGACTTTTTATTCAATTGGCTCAAGGTACGTACTACTTGCGAAATCCTTGATGTATATGTATATGTATCCTTGATGTATATGTTTCCTTGAATTGTTTGGGAGTCACGAATAAGTCATCTATTTGTGTATTGGATCTATAATTGTGAAACTGTGGAATATTGAGGAATTTGGTTTGTTCATGAGGTTTGATATGAGGGTTGATATTAGTCTATTGCCTATAATAAGTTGGTTTGGTCTGTTGATGGTTTAAGTGGAGTCAAGTATAACTTGCTTCATGAGGTTGTTTATAATATAAGGATGAATTAAGTGGGGTCAAGTGTAACTTACCCCATGAGGTTATTTTATTACTCGTTCATGATATGATGTGTGAATCGAGTAAAGGGAAGTATTCAAGTCTTATTGACGAGGTTAGTTGGCTTGTCCAACAGGTTTATTAATTAGTGTTAAAAAGAGTTTTGATGTGAAATGTGGTCGTGTTTGTGAGTCATGTGAACGTGTCTATAATTAACTGTTAAATAAATTATGAATGAGCAATAAAACTCTGGATTTGTGCACGTCTAGAGTATTGACAATCAGGGGTTGGGGTTGCGATTTTATTCGCTTCCTTCTTAGGGTCGTCTGATCAACGTGTCTCTTCATATTTATTTTAAAAACGGATTTTATCCAAAATGGGGTTAGTTTGAGATCTCATCTAACTATGGTGACGGAGTCGCGCCCGTTCGCCACCTGGTTTATTGAACGTTGATGCCTTTCGACGGGGAGGCATGGGGAATTGAACTATGACACCTAGTGTGTCTGGGATTGAACTGTGGAACCTCGTGTGTCTGGGATTTGGACAACCTTGTCTATTGCTCAAATCATATCTGATATAGTATAATATATTGAGTCATGTATTAGAGTCGAGTAAGTTATTTTGCAGGTACAATCTAGTTAACAGGAGCTGTTGATATTTTGGGATTGTGTTGTATTGGAGCAGCTATATGTAATAAGTAGTGATATTGGTCTGCGTTTGGGATTTGTTGTATGCGTATAATGTTGTTAAGTGTATGAACACCACAGTTGGTTTCTTTTGTTCTAGCAAGTTCATAACTCGTCATGCCAGTCTTTAGGGAGATGTTTCCGTTTTGTTCATCTGATTCTAACTTTACGTACTCAGCTGGTGATTGTGGCTTGTTTGTTTGTTAGTTGTCCCACTTTCTTTCTTGTACCTGTCATGATCACTTATCACTTGACTTATGGGATGAACTTTTACAGATTTGCATCATGGGACTAGCTTGATGTGGGCAGTGAGAGGACCGATCGTATTAATATTCTCATGCATCGTAACCTTAAAACATTAATATTTCCGTTTTATTATGTTGAAAGGGATTTTACTTATTGCAATAAGGCCTTGATGTCTACTTCCAATTGTAAATGAGTTTTTATATTTCAGAATTACACTTTGGTTTGAACTATTTCGCTACTTGAGTTCCGCGCAAAGTTATCGACTTTTTTAGCCTAAATTATATTACACTGGCGCGGATCACCAGCCAATGAGTGCTCGTATTTTAATTTATATCTTCACAGGTTTAAGTGGAAGGAGAATTATTGGGGTGTTACAAGAGGGGTGAACAAGAGTAGAAGATGAGAGATGATTTGAGAGGAGGGAGAATAATAGATGATTTGAGAGGAGGGAGAATAATAGATGATTTGAGTAGAAGATGAGAGAATAAGAGAAAATAAGAAATGGAGGAGAGAGGAGAGAGTGTTCTCATATAAGAGATGTTCTCACATAAGGAGGTGTTCTCACATGATCCTACCCCTATCATGATGAGGATGAGAAGCGAATGAGTTTCGGATGGAGGAAATAGTCCCACTGTACATAGTGTGGCAATTGTATAGATTTCATAAACTTTACATGCTAAAAGCATGTGAATTGAAGCAAAGCTCAATAAAATAAATTTGGGAAATCTATGTGAGTTGGGGGGGAATATAACTTTTAATAGCAGTAGAAGTGAAAGTTGTGGACGTCTATGTGATTTATTAACGTCCATTCGGTAATTTGGTGGTTGATATGATTGATGTATCTATGAATTTTAATAATGGTTTTGTGGATGTAATCTTTATACTCTTACTAAAGAAAACCCCACTCTTTTATTTTTCATTCCCAAAATTCTCTCCCAACACCCRAATGATTGTATCAAAAATGTAAAAAAATGATTAATGAATATAATATAATAAATGCGTTTTGAAAATAAAAGTGTAAACATTCATTAATTGATGCATAACTATAAAAAAAATCAAAAATGAAACCTACTTTTTGGATATTTACATTTTAAATAGATAAAAGTTTCAATTTATATAAAAATAATTCATAACTTATTTATAAATCGAAGATTTGCTCGGAAATTATTCTAGTAAACTACATTTTAGATGGAATAGGTGTCAACAAATTTGAATTTCGAAATCAATGTGCATAGACATCCATCCATTGCCATTTAAAACCAACCATGATGTGAAATGACAAGAATGCCCTCTTATGTAAAAATTTCTGTACATAAGGGCTATGATCCTATGCGCGTATCAGACCTCGTTGGAGATGAGGATGAAAACGTCAACATCCGATTTGTTCCTTCTAGTTGCTCCATTAACAAACCTAAATATCATATAAAAAATTGAAATTTGAGATTTACTGGAATTGATGGCCACCCTAAAGATGAACAAAAGTTGAAAACAGATGGCTCGTCCGTGATAACTTCTTCGAATTTRCTATAATTTTTTTTGCAACAATATAGTTTAAAAAGATTTTTTCACAAAATGAAACTTGTAAAATGTCTTTTATATAACAATTTTCTTATATTTTACTAAGGAAAAGTTGGTAATAAATATCTAATTTCGGACAAATTTTCTAAATAATTACCTAGTTTCAATTTTATTTTAATTAAATACCTAGTTTTGGGCAAAAACTTTGAAAACCCATACCTAGTAACAGTCGACATAACAATACAAATTGTATAAATTGACAAATTTGCCCTTTTTCTCCCCCTACAAAATCCCCTCTTCT
>SNQN01003473.1:0-23001 GCA_008642245.1 Bassia scoparia | reverse complement strand
TCAGCCCAATTCCGCTCGATCCAAGGCTCGTGCTACATCCGTAAAGCTCCGTAGTGATCCCAATCAGCCCAAAATCGATCCAAAAGCATTGAAAAGATCCTGAAACTAATCAAAACACTAAACACACCAGATTAGTAGCAACAAGGCCTTTAGGAGGCCAAAATMATCTATAATGACATGAGAATGAGGGGGAAAATCATACAATAAAACAATACATCAACCACCACCACGCACAAACATTGCCAACCTCCAGCCGTCTTTGCACCAACAACCAGCCAATCTACATTCATCTTCGATTTGCACCACCAACCATCCAACCTCTAGACCTCTTTGCACCACCACCATGCACAAACTTAGCCWCCAATCCATGAGCCACCTTCAATTCGCAAGCCACACACCACCAACCGAATTTGCGAACAACCATCAACCACCACTTAAATTTGCAAGCCCTAACCTTCAATTCAAGCACCATTCAATTCACGATCCACCTTCAACAATGAACCRACCAAATCTCCAAGGTTTCGTTAGTAGGTATGAATTTTCAAAGTTTTGCCCAAAAAACTAGGTATTTTAGTAAAATAAAATTATGGAAAATTCTACAAAATACCCCTCTAAAAACCCATTTTCCATGATATACCCTTGTTTAAAAAAGTGTCCATAATAAATCCCTGCTTTATATGATGTGTACACAAAATAACCTTAATGGTTAACTTTAACCAAACCCCATGGTTAAATTAATAAAAAAAACCAAAATCAAAACACCAATAACCACCATTACCCAACCCACCCACCARACCAGCCCACCTCACCCAACCACTGAGACCGCCCACCGCCACTACCCCCTTCGCTGCCCTCTCATCCTCTTAYCCAACCCACCCACCACCATAACCACCAGACTTGCCCTCTCATCCTCTCATCCTCTTCGTCTTCTCTAACTGACTCAAACCACCACCACAATCATCATCGAATTTCCAGCCACACAGCCACCCAATCATCGTCATCGAATTTCTAACCACCCAATCGCCACCCCACGAGAATTTGCTTCAATTCAAACCGCCAACTTCAGTTCTTCATTCGAATCCCCARTTTTAGTTTGCAATTGTTCTCGAAATTAGGTTGCGTTGGAGGGTTTGGTTGAATTGGGGGTTTCGAAGGTTGTTGGTGGTTCTTGGTGGTTCGAATTGAGGGGTTTCAAAGGTTGTTGGCTTTGAATTGGGGGTTAGCGAGGGTCATGGTGGGGTTGCGATGTTGAGTGTGGGTCGTGGTGAGGGCTACGAGGGTGGATGGATGGTTGGAGGGGTGGTGGGTGGCCGAGCACGGTGGTTGGGTCTGGTTGTTGGAAGAGTAGCGGTTTGGAGGAGTGGTGTGTTGGGCGGCGGTGGTGAGGGGTGGTTGTTGAGAGTTGGTGGTGATAGGTGGTGGTGGTTAGTGGTTGTTGTGGTTCGATTTTTTTTTTAAATAATTAAATTAACCATGGTTTGGTTAAAATTAACCATTGGGGTTATTTTGTGTACACATTATATAAAGTAGGGATTTATTATGGACACTTTTTTAAACAAGGATATATCATGAAAAACGCGTTTTTAGAGGAGTATTTTGTAGAATTTYCCTAAAATTAAAGTTAGGTATTTATTTTGAAAAGTCACCCGAAACTAGATATTAATTACTAAATTTTCCTTTAATTAATTTTTAGATAAATTATCATTTTGTTATTTATTTTTTTATAATACGAGACTACGAGAGCCACAACTYACAAGGACAAGGATAGAATCGATCTCTGAACTTATCTTTGAGTTTCTTGCTATCCAAATTTTAAGATCGATAAAAATGAAAAATACTATCCATGCAAAATGAACGAGACTTTTTNCCTAAAATTAAAGTTAGGTATTTATTTTGAAAAGTCACCCGAAACTAGATATTAATTACTAAATTTTCCTTTAATTAATTTTTAGATAAATTATCATTTTGTTATTTATTTTTTTATAATACGAGACTACGAGAGCCACAACTYACAAGGACAAGGATAGAATCGATCTCTGAACTTATCTTTGAGTTTCTTGCTATCCAAATTTTAAGATCGATAAAAATGAAAAATACTATCCATGCAAAATGAACGAGACTTTTTCTTGTGGGAAAAGTAATTAGAACAAAAACCTTTTTAACTGAAAAAACCGACTACCTCATAGCCCAACCCGCGAATCAAACCATATTTGTTTGGTGAGCACGAAATCAACCTCCACCATTTTCTCTCTCATCTGACTCAAATTCTAGGGTTTCCCTTCCAATCATTCAATCCAATTGAATCGAATTACAGCGCAACAATGGTGGAAGACGAAGCGCAGCACCAATCGCAACAGCAGAAAACGGCGTCGTTAGGTCACACGCTTATTCCGGTGGTGAACAAGCTGCAAGACATATGCTCGCAGTCTGGCGTATCCATTCCGATTGATCTTCCGCAAGTTGCGGTTGTCGGAAGCCAAAGTAGCGGCAAATCGAGCGTCATTGAAGCTCTTGTTGGCCGCGATTTTCTTCCCAGAGGTACTGATGTCGTCACTCGAAGGCCTCTTGTGTTGCAGCTCATTCAAACTAAGAGTAACAATAATAACAACAATAATAGCAACAATGGAGGAAGTAATGGTGATTCTGGAGCTGAGTATGGCGAGTTTTTGCATTTGCCTGGCAGAAAGTTTTACGATTTCGCCGAAATTCGTAGTGAAATTCAGGTATTTTTGTTGTTTTTCTTTTGTACTAGCGCTTTTGTTGTGGTGATTTTGATTGCGTAGGTTGAAAATATTGATTGATTTTGGTGGAAAATACTATTCTGTGTTCTTGAATTTGTACTGTTAGGTCAACTAGAATAATCGGTGTTGCTGAATTATAGTTTGAATTGGTAAAGTATGTCAATTAATTAGCCAAGAGTTCTTAAGATTGTTTTGTTATAAAAGGAGGCAGTTTCAAATGAATGAATATATAGTTTTATGGGGTAACAATGCTATCTTTAAATGTAGTAAACTAGGATAATATTTACAAATGAAATCATATATGAAGTACAAAATGTAGTCTTTCTTGGGGCAATTTCCCTCGGAGAGAATCTTCCTGTAATTCTGTTCGCTTAAGCACTTGCTAGCTTTTAAGAGAGTGTTCATGGTATCCAATATTTAGCCTTCGAGTACAGTGGAATTGGCTGCTGTGATACAGTAGGCCAATCTGTCAATTTCCTATCTTCAGATTTACGGTCTAATTTGAAGGCTCTCTCAGAGAGCCCTTTTTCTTTGTTTCCTGGAGCCATGTAATGTTTTAAAATCAAAACTGGCACACATCTGCAACTCTATATAAGAAAGCTGGGGAAGTGAACAGAATCACCTGATAACTTTTGTAACCCCTGTGCTGCTACTGTTRTAGAACTTTTGTAATGAGAAATTTATGACTTTGCAAGCAACAACTCTATTTCACCTGTGCTTCCATCAAAAGTGCTGTGATTTGCTTCATTTTTTTGAGGCTAATGCTGATAATATATTTTAAAGGTGATTCATTATAGACAAATAATTCGGTATTGTTGCTCTGTTGACAGTTCCAAGTTGAATACAATTRAAAGTAATAGAGGTCATTTTAGAGTATTTTTAGGGACGCAAAGAGCTGATCAAAAGAGCTGTATCCCTCAATCAAACCTTACTTACGATAGCATAATTCGGAGGGAGGAATATGGAGGTTACGTATTGCTCTCAAAACAACTGTAGCAAAGAAGCAAACTAGTAATTACTAATGGAACGTAATAGCAACTTGCATAAAAGCCTAATGGAACTTAACTACAAATGATATATTCCTTGTCAAGAAGCTGCCACTTACAAAGGCTATGGAGAGAAATAGAAGCTTGTTGGAACTTGGGGTGACAGTAAGCGACAAGYGTTGGTGATGGTGCGAGTACCTCATGTTTTTGTGCCTTTTTACAATTCGAAAGGTGACGTTGACTTGAATGGAGGCTCCTTTTTCCTGGATTATTCTCCCCCGGCCCCAACCTGATGACTGTTAGATAACAATTGAAGCATCATTTGCATATGTCAGTGAGCAAAAAATGATTCGCATAGTTGTCTGATATTATTAAGTCCTTTAGGAGCAGATTTGGTTTTCATTTTGGACTTATTTCGTGGCTTGTTGATGGTACTCCTGGTTCTTGATTACTCCTGTTATTGATTGTTTCCCACTTTCCCCCCACTTAATCAACTAATTGCACCTTCTGTGCTATATCTGCATTYTCAATTGTATTTAAACCGTTTACTGTCTCATCTGAACCCTTCAATTCTCGAAGTAGATGCTAGGGAAACTAGAAAACTCTATTCTGCCAATGCAGTGTGCTTGTGATTTGTTTCATTTTTTTGGCAATCATTGACATTTGTGTGTGAGAAAATTCAGAGTTCTTTTATCTGAGACTCCTATACTAAACCAAATATTGAGTTTCAACAGTTCTTTTATAACTTTTAGTTGAAATCTTAGATGATAAGAATTCATCTTGCTGACCTATGCCCTTTCCAAGTTTCCAATGTCTTTTTTTTTAATTTTTTTAATTTTTTTTATTTGGGGGTGGGTGATCTTAGGCTATTTCTTTACTCGACCTTGTTGTACTATACTTTTTTGTGCTGCTTGTCCATTAATTTATAAACCTGTTCATAATAAATGTATCTTATACTTGTTTCATGCCAAATTCTTTTTATGGTTGGCTATGTCTTCTTGGTTGTAAACTAATGACTGACTTTTCCCTTTCCCTTTATCAAAAGGCTGAAACTGACAGGGAAGCAGGAGCCAATAGGGGCATCTCAGAGAAAACAATTCGCTTGAAAATCTACTCACCCAATGTTCTTGACATTACTATGATAGACTTACCTGGAATAACAAGAGTTCCAGTTGGAGATCAGCCATCTGACATTGAGGCTCGAATCCGCACAATGATTATGAAATACATACGCCATCCGAGCTGTTTGATATTAGCTGTTACCCCTGCAAACTCTGATTTAGCCAAYTCTGATGCTCTTCAGATAGCAGGAAATGCTGACCCTGATGGTAAACTTGCCTTTTTTTCGTAGTTCCTTTTCATTTCCTTGGTATATGATATTGTCAAGGGGAATTTTGGCTTGACATTAGCTGTATTAAAACCATATTTCTTTCAAAAAATAAAAGAAAACTATATTGCAAATACATGTCGTTCATTGAATCAAATGAACATGGGGACGTTTAAAAATTTATGATTATTGTTTCCTCACCACTCTACTTCTGTCTGTCTTCTACATTTTCATTAGATGTTTCGTTTTCTCCTTGTTTCCAGGAAAGCGGACTATCGGTGTAATCACAAAGGTCTAACTGATCTCGATACAGTATACTTTTATTGTTTTTGTTGTGAGTGGAAGTATTTAACATTCCATGCCCTGCGGTTTCAGTTGGACATTATGGACAGGGGTACTGATGCCCGCAATTTGTTACTTGGGAAAGTTATTCCTCTTCAGCTTGGATATGTAGGAGTAGTTAACCGCAGCCAAGAGGTAACTTTTCTAATCTAAAATTTTGTGGGAACTTGTGATTTCCTTTAATATGATGAGTTGTGGGTTCTTTGGTCTCTTTTAGAAGTTTTTGGTCACATTCTTGGCTTATTGAGCAGGACATTATGCGCAATCGTAGCATAAAAGATGCTCTAGCAGCTGAGGAGAAGTTTTTCCGCTCCCATCCTGTATGATTAGAGTTTCTGTTCATTTCGTACTATAGCTCTCAACTTTTCCAAATTCCACTAATTTTCTCCCAAACTTGTGGTTATCTGGATTTCAGTTTCAGTGCTTGTCATGTTGCAGGTGTATATAAATCTAGCTGATCGTTGCGGTTTGCCACAGTTGGCGAAGAAATTGAACCAGGTGATGATCTCGGTATTCTGCTTCACTTTTCTTGGTATGAACTTTACTGACTGTTGGTATGTCCTCTATAGATTTTAGTCCAACATATCAGAGAATGTCTCCCAGCACTGAAGTCGCGGATAAGCTCACAATTGGTCACTGTGACAAAGGAATATGCAAGCTATGGAGAAACTCCTGAATCAAGGGTATCTTCTGATTTTTGTGGTTATCTTCTGATTTTTGTGGTTATCATTTTTGTTGTTGTCAAGTAGTTAAAAAGATCCATTGGACCATGTGTTTATGAGCCTTACAAGTTAATGGACAAGATAATTAAGCCCTAAAACATGTGAAAACAAAGGATACCCATTAGCTAATGATACTCATCTTTAGCTTATCTACAGAATTCAAATAGGACAAATTTTCTGATAATAAAGCTAATGGCTCCTACTAGGCTACTACAAAAGCCTCATTAGCGACTTTGAATTTTTGACAATAAAATGATGGTTGCTTTAGACGCATCAGCTTCCTTCTCCCACAGATGCCACCAGATTGCTTTAAGAACCAACTTTAACACCATAACAAACCTTTTATTCTTCAACCTTATGCTACCGAGAACTTATTAATCTTAGGCATCACCTGTTAAAACTTGGAAGAACTGGAAGAGAATAGGTACTACTAAGAATCTTTACAAAGGCTGCACTTACTAGTGAACTTGATATTCTATCTAAGAAAAGTTTATGTAGAACTCTCTCCCCTTTTCCAAATATGCCAATTCTCAGGAAGAAACATGCTCACCTCTTTTAGCATGCGAAAGAACTTCCTAACACTCTAGCAGAAAAAGGTACCACTTCTATCATTCCATTAAAACATTGAATTAAAGAATTATCTCCTTCAAAATGAATGTTGATTTTGAGACCTATCTTAATAATTAACAATAAATATTGTTCTTTCCGGTCAATTGGAATTCTGGAATTAGAACTGTTCCAATATGGAAAAGGCTATTAGGCTTGTGTTGTTGGTGCCACCCATTCTTTCGAGAATCCTTGTTAAATTATTTGCTTAACGTCTCATACGCTTTGTTTGGATAATAAAGGAGGGAGAGGAAGGGGAGGGAAAAGATAACCTCCATTTTCCCTCTAAATCTCTTCAGCTTTGCTTCATTCCCCTAACCCTATACCCGAACAAGAGAAATTGTTTCCGTCCCGTTCAGTCAATTTCCTCTATCCAAACAATGTGTTAATGATAGTCATTTCCAGGTTTGAGGTTTATGGGGAAGATTCCCTTATTACTACAATTGCAAATAGAGTGTTCCTTTAAGACCCTTGTGAATGTAAAATCAGTCAAAACGAGCAATTGACGATCATTACCAAAACTAATAATAATTGTAAAATTATATAAAATAATTAACCACTGGTTTTATCTTATAACTAGTTTTTTTTTTTTTTTTTTTTCACGTGATGCGTGCGGGTATTAGAATGGAATCATTGATCTAAATACTCATATTATCATTAAAATCTACTTGGTAATTGTCGTAGTTCATAAGGAATTTATTGCTTCATATTATGTTTATTTTACAACATGATTTATAGAGCATTTAGTTGACATTCATACATTATGATGAATGGCAAAAATGATTAAAAAAAAAACTGCATCAATAACAAGCCATTATACTAATAAGTTATAAAGAAAATAAATGAATAAGAGGTTATATTGAGTAAAATAATGACATATCAATGACATTTTTGTATATTTGGTAATTAAAAAAATTGGTAATTAATAACCAAATATACAAAAAATTGTCATTGAAGTAGATGGATTTACAAGACAATGAGGCCCTTAATCGTAGGGGGTGGAGGAGGAAAATCTATGTGGATGACTTCCCGAAATTAATATCTTTTGGTTCATGTTAGCCGACTCACTTAAGAACTAAGGCTATGATTGATTGATTGGTTAAAAAAAATGATTTGTTAGGAAAAATAAAATTGAACAACTTTATCATCATCATCATTGTATAAAAATATTGATGAAAACATGAGGTGCAAAAGATCAATAAGCTAAAACCTTAAATTGAGCGACATATTGATTTTTGAAGAACTTAATCGTAAGAACTCATAACAAAAGAATGATGATAATGTTACAGTCAGTTTCACATATATTTGTAAATACAATGAAAGCATGGAAGAACAAAGTTTGTATTTTGAGTGATTAGAAAGAGGGTTTATATAGAGTGAATATCACTACTTATTTTTGGTATAAATTGATTGGTATAAATTTCATGTTGATAAAGTTTATACAATTTTTACCTTTTATTTAAAATAATTTGTTCTTAATTTGACATCAAGTTTGGTTTAGTAAGGTTTTTAAAATCATAAATTGGCAATTATGATTCATGAGCTGAGTTRAGTTCCATCTAAATTAAATTAATTCAATCATGCCCTTAAGTCAACGTATACTTCTATAATTAATTAAKTGTGTCAACAATTTTGTAAAGTTTGAATAAATTTAATTTTTATTTTTTTTATTTGATAAAAAATCATTCCAAATTCAGCTTATTTAAAATGGTAAATAGATAGATTGATTATCCATCTTTGTTTTTCTTTTAAATTTTTAGTTTTACATTTAAAGTTATAGGTGACACTATTGTATTTTCATAGGGGACACTGTAGCTCCCCCTTGGTTTATATAATAGAGATGATTATGGGGAGTTAAGTTTGAAGGGGGTTATCATCTACCTCTTTGATAAACTTTCTAACTCTCATAGCCAACATCTATTAGCTATATTAGCTGTATTAGCTATAATGGAAGCAATTTTATAGAATACAAAAATTAGTAGATCCATTTTAAGTTGTGCTATAACTTTGTAAGGCATTATTTCAATAGGGTTTTGCTCCTAATTGTTTTATGTTGTCATATACTGCAGGCTGGCCAGGGAACTCTTTTGCTAAATATACTCTCTAAATATTCTGAAGGTAAGTGTCAATGTTATTTCAATCATGGGAATCGCCACTAGTTGTAGTCTGGATTCTTGTCTGTATTATTCATTGTCAGCAATTGCTATCTTCCTCTATTATCTTAATCAATTTGAGTTTAGTATTGAGTGGTGAATTTTATTTGTGTCATTGGACTACGTATTTTCATCTAGTATACATATTCTTACGTCAGTTTGTTTATGACAGCATTTTCTTCCTTGGTGGAGGGGAAAAGTGAAGAAATATCAACATCTGAACTGTCTGGTGGAGCACGAATTCACTATATTTTCCAGTCCATCTTTGTGAAGAGTCTGGAGGTGTGCAATTGTCCTTTTTGCGTGTCTTTGGTCTGAAAACTGGCTGATGAATTTATGATCCAAGTTTGATAAATTAGCTAGGTGCTTCTTTATTAAATTTTATATATCTGATCACTTGTTTCACTGGGATGTCTAATGTCACTAATGGCATTTGTAGGAGGTTGATCCATGTGAAGGATTRGCAGATGAAGATATCCGAACCGCAATACAGAATGCAAGGGGTCCAAGATCTGCTGTATTTTCTCCAGAGGTTAAACTCTGTTCCTGTCTTATAAATTCAGCAGCACCTATATCAAATTTCGATCCTCCCATCGTACAGCTATTCCCATTCTTTAATTGCGTAGCATAATAAAATAACAGGTTCCTTTTGAAGTTCTTGTTCGAAGACAGATAGCTCGCTTAACAGACCCTAGCCTTCAATGTGCACGTTTCATATACGACGAATTAATAAAGGTACATAGCTCTTATATGCTGTCTAAGAGATAATCTCACTTAATATTTTCTTTTTGTTGTTGTTGTTGTTGCTGTTGTTGCTGCTAACCCTATAATGCTTTGTTCTTGTGTATATTTTAGATGAGCCACTCTTCTATGGTTAATGAGCTGCAACGCTACCCAGTCTTAAGAAAGCGGGTTGACGAAGTTGTGGGCAAATTCTTGTGGGAGAATCTGGATCCTACACAGAACATCATAGAACACATTATGCACATGGAGGTATTTCGAAAGATAAGGACACAATTTGTGTGTGCGTCTTATTATTTGTTTTTGCTGATAATGTTAAACTTATTTAAAGATTTTTTTTCTTTTTTTTTTTTTTTGTAACAATATATTCATGATTGCTGAACTTTTATTCTCTAAAGTCTAAACTGGACCTATATTCTAAACTGAACTTATATTCTAGACTGAACTTAATTTACTTGAAAATTATTGATAAGCTTAGGAGAATAGGTGACTTTGGAATTAAATTATGAGATTTTTCCTCATATACCCACGAGTTTTTTTTAATGCCTCATCCTCCAGCCTCCACCTTTGAGAAAATAGCCAACATACCCTTACTCTACGGAAAAGCTAACACTGTCAGCCTAGTACCCCAATTAACCCCTAATTCATCCCACTTAACCACTAATCCCTTCTCCTAACCCTTAATCCTTTCTCCTTCTTCCATTCTTCTACCTTCATCCCTCCTCTCTCCAAAATGATTATAGAGTCTTATTATGATATTTAATTGAATTTTGCATTTAAGAGTTTTGAATTTCTGGATATGAATTACTAAAGAAATCCTACAATGAATAGAAGGATATGCAAAATGGTGGTGATAAGATTTAGATTCATCGTTGTATTCGAGAATGAATTTTATAAATTGCTCAAAATTCAGATGAGGGCTAGCATGAATCTTTATGATTAAAGGGTGAGCTCCACCATTGAGGGCTAGTTCAAAATTCTATAAATCACCGCCCCCCACACCCCTGTCCCGCGACCCCCAACCCCTTTGCCACAGATGACCCGCGACCCCAACCCTTTCGCCGCTCTCTTCTCCCTCACTGCAGCCACCATTTCACCGCCACGAGCAGCACCACCCAACAACGAGCAGCACACTCGCACACGCACCCACCATTTGTTACCCAGCTTCAAATGAAATTGGGGTTTTTTGTTGAGATTTTTTGTTCGAATTTGAGGTTTCTGAAGTTACCATTTTTTTGTCAGAAAAAACTTGAGAATTTGGGGTGTTGTATTGTTTGGAAGTAAAGAAGAAGAAGCCTCAAAACAAATCGGTCTTCAAATAAATTTCTTTCTGGTTTTTCTTCTTCTTTTTTCTCTTCATATTTCTGGCTATTTGTTTAAAATTCTAACCAAAGCAATTTCTGGATATTTTTTGTGTTTTTCTTGGATTGTGAATTGTAAGTTAGTGAAGATGGGAGGTTGAAGATGATTATAGAGGTTGGAGATGGGAGGTGATTAATGGAGTAGAAAGATATATTAGGGGTAATAGATTGATGATGTTAGAGATTTTAATGGTTTTTGGGTCATTAAGGGCATATGAGCCGTTTTCTCAAGGTGGATGGTACTTGAGGCATTAAAAAAAACTCGGGGTACATGAGTTATTAAGCTAAACCTAAGAGTACCTGAGGAAAAATCCCTTAAATTAATTGATGGTTAGATCGACTACATAAGGTTTTTCCAAAGTTGATCACGATCAAAATTTTCTTTTATTTTTTTAAAAGGCATTTTAGAAAATACTACTCATGAGTATTATATGACTTTCTTTTAATATATATCCAATGCTGATTTTCATTGGGGAGGGGAATCAGCCTAACATTGGTCCAATTTTTTGGGAGCATCCCTTGAGTCCTATCTTTAAGAACAAATTATTGTTATGGGCCTAATGGTTTCGTGAGAATATGAACAAATACTTTGTTTGAATTGCACARTCATGTATTTAATTGTTCTTTTCGTTTGAAATCAAAGAGTTTAATTTGAAACAATAGAAAACTCTAATTTTACCCCAATTTGATTGAAGTATTAAAATATTCAATTTTGTTCAATTAGATTAAAATATATTACTCACGACTTCGTTAATTCTAAATCAAAATCTGCACCAAATGATCCCTAAATTAGCTGAATTTGTTCAAAAAAATTCCCAGAAAATCAAAAATAACACTCAAGATCGGAAAAATGAAAGTTAACGTCGGAATTGGGTCAAAGCTATGGGACAACAAAGAAAAAGGTGAAAATAAGTAGTTTTGGGTAAAAATTTGGCATGTAAGTAGTTTCTCGCAAAGTTGGGTCAAAATGAGGTAGTTTTGGACAAAATTTTCCTAATTAGTATTATCAATTTATCATATTTCAATCAACAAATTAATCAAATTTTAATCCTGCAAGTGGGGTCGGTTACATGGACTAGAAAAGTTATGTTATTCTATCATTAACCAAGATCCTCTTTCTTCGGTCCTTGCGATAAAAATTCGYACTCATGCAAATACAATCTTATTTCTTTCGTAATTCCTTCTAACTACATCATCATCTTAGGTCTTCCCATCTTACATTCACAAGTCAATGAAGACGATTTTCTTGCCAACTTTCCTCTGAATATCTTCAATCCTCGTTTGGTCTCTTGAACTCTCACTTTCCTAACGTGTTTCCACATGTCCATCTAAACATATGCATCCCTTGAACTCTCACATTCCTCACGTGATCCTTAGGTGCCCAACAATTTGTCCTATAGAATTTCCCTTTCAAGGCAATTGGTGATCTCTATTTAAGTTGCTCCAAATTAATCTTGTGTGCCACATTTTTGTCAATTCGATACAATACATAGTGGGGTTGGCTACATGAATAAAAAGTGATTATTCCATTTAGAACTCAAGCCTAAGCCTAGCCTCCTACATTTTTGTGGGAGTTTGGATAGTTTTTTCGGCCTACACTTCCCAACCTTTTGAGCGGGTTTTGGACATGTAAAATAGGCCTGTTTAGTTAATTTTTCAATGTCTCGCCAAGCCCATACGGCCATACCCTTTTTTGGGTGGGCAAGCCTTTTGGGCCCGCCTGGCCCCGCATATCCCTTTTTTGAGTGGGCAAGCCTTTTGGGCTTGGCCTGACCCTCATGAATAGGCAAGAAAAATACCAAATCGGGTCCGCAYGTACCTTCTGTTTAATCATCCATGTAAATACCTTATTAAGGTCTAATTCTGTTTAATCATCCTTGRAGATCTTCCTCCATCCTAATCAAAAAGACAAAAACCTCAATTTTACCCAAATTTAGTTTAAACCCCTGAGATTCTAATGTTTGCCTCCATTGTTCCTACTTAACATTAGCCCCACTTTCATCCAACAAAAAAAAAAAAAAAAACATTTGCAAACAACATACATCATGGTACCTCGTCTTGAATTGAATTTGTTACTTCATCCAATATTGTTGTAAAAGGGAATGCTATAGGAATATCTTATTACTTCGCGCAGTGGCGGATCTAGGATTTCCAAGCTAGTGGGTCACCATGAATGGATGCGAATGTGTTTCAAGTATTAGGGTACGACCAATATTTATTTTTTTATAATAAAATACGGATATGACAAATACATACTTAAAAAATGTGTTTTAAAAAATATTGTATTACATGATAAAGTTTAAGAAAAATATGGTGTAAATTTCTAATTAATTATTGTGCTACTTTTCTTAACTTTATTTACAACTTTTAAAAAAAAAATCATTACCAATTTGATATAATATGTACTTGTATATTTATACTTCGTATTAAGTATTCTTATACGAAGTCTTGGACCGAGCATTTGTTTGTCAAAAGGCTTTGGGCGTTTAGTATGCTTATGTTTATGTGATATCCAACTGTAAGTTTTAGGTTTGCTGTCATATACCCATATAGATAAACTCTTGCATTTGCTAGTTGCGGCGAATAAAACACAACTCATAATATTGAAGTCACCTGCTTCAATTTTGACTACCTTTCACGATGAGGAAGATCCCAGAAACTGCAAGCAAGTCAGCAACCGCATTGAACAAGCAACCACCTTGGTCCCACAAATCGCTAGCAACCCACAAACTGAGGCTCTTACCCATACCCTTTTTTCTTGAGCCTCATGACTTAGTGAGCTGGAAAAAATAAAAATTCAAAATTTGCTACTTACAAGATTTGATACCTGGGCCGCGTCTAAAAACTTCGTGCACCAACCACTGGACCTTTGCTTATTTTGTGATACTTTGCACATTTTTTACTTAACTAGTTTATTCAGGTGGGTCACGTGCACTAGTGTGCACAAGGGTAGATCCGCCGCTGACTTTGCGGACTTTATTATTTCCCACCAAAGTACATTTCTGCACTCTGTGTGTCTATGAAAAGTTGAAAACCATATGTCGGTCCTTCTTTTTCACCYGTTGATAATTCATCATTTGTCTCATTAAATGGGTTGCTTCCATAATGGATGTCCTAGACTGCTAAACATAAAACAAAATTGGTTCAAGTTCGCTCATTCTGCTTTCTTAGTGGTTTTATATACTTAAAAAACAATCTGCTTCCTGCATTTATAAACTTGAAGGATTTCAATTCCTGTATTTGCTGATATATATCAGCTAAGAAAATCTTTCAGGAAAGGTGAAGTTTAGATATATTCATGAGCCAGAGTAGTTCATTCTCTATTTTCATTAGGTATAGGGATTATCATTCATGACATCTTTCTTTTTTAATAATTGAAAGACATGATTGATTTTTCCTCAAGCACTGGCTGTTTTCCCCCTGCCTCCAGTTTTCCCCTAGTTTTTCTGCTACATGTGTATTTCTGTGGTTTCATGCACAGCTTCAAGCCCTAATTTGTTAGTTTCTGTTGCAAAACTTGTTTCTGTACGTCTTTACTGGGGGAGAATTGACTTTCATTCAAATATGCATGTGTTATGCAGATGGATTTCATAAACACTTCTCACCCAAACTTTATTGGTGGAACTAAAGCATTAGAAATGGCACAGCAGCAAATAAGGTCGTCAATGGCAATTGTTACAGTGTCTCGACAAAGGGTATTAGTCTCTTGTATTTATTAGTATAAAATCCATTTGAGCCTTGAACTATTGCTCCCTATTTTTTTGCATCTTGATTGTTGGAATTATGGATCAGGATGGTGGAGAATATGACACAGCACACTCTTCTGATAGGAATTCAAGATCTCGAGCGATTGTCAGGTCACCAGCAAATGGTTTTATTAAAACACCAGCAAATGGAGTGATGTCAGATCAGGTGCAATCATGTTTTCCTGATATTTAAAGCATGGGGAGCGAACGTCTTGTTTGTATATGTGGATGTGTGGAACAAACAATTCTTTGTTTTGTTATTGCTTAATTCTAAGTATGCATGCACTTTCAACCCTAATTTTCCTTTTGAACGTGTAGGGAGCTCGAGCAAATGCAGAAGCAGAAAGAAATCGACCTGCTGGTACTCTCACCCTTTTGGTCTATAGTACACTTGCAATGTTTTTCTTCCTTCTGGTGGGCATTTGTTTTTAACCTCTTAACTTTTCTAAWTTACTGCTGAGGAGTGAGGACAGTGTCACTTGAGACTTTCAGTGCCATTCTATACGTTTGAGCTGGTAAATCCCTGGTTATATCTTTTTATAGGTACAGTACATCTAGCAAAGTGACAAAGGAGGATATCTTAACTGSCCATTGTATTTTGAAGTATGTTGATATCTATTGGAGAGAAAGTTACACTTTTGTACTAATCGTATTATATCTTTATTGACAGTGAGGGATAGCTTAGTTGGTTATGGTTTCCCTCGGGCCCAAAGATTTTGGGATCAATTCTTATCCCTGCCCTTGTGCTCTCTAAATACCCAAAATAATATTATATTTTTATTTTGGCATTAAACATATGGTAGCTTTTATAGAATTTCACACCATCATATGCAACAAATCTTGTTCCGGTGATGGCAAAAGAACTAAGAAAGCTGAAAGTTAAGGCTGACTTCTCACTTGTGTAGATGGACTGATGCCTTTTTATATCCTTGGTGTTAGGGGGTATAAGTACCTAATGTCAAGTTAAGCATAAGTCTACCTGGTAGAGACTCTTCTATTTACTGCGTTTTAGAGGCATACACCAGAGAAATCAACTGACTTTGCAATTGAGTAATCTTTTTCATTTTTTCGTCATATGATCCTATTCTTGTATCTAATTTTTTGCACAATCTTTGGGCATATTTTTATGTTGGGCTAGATGCAGTTTGATATGGACTAGATTCAGTTTGATATAATAATGATATTTTTAGCATTGCGAGGTCAGAGTTCAATTGCAAGCTTGCCTTTGAGTAAAATTGTAGGTTCGGCACTTCGGCTCCTTCCATTCCAGGAGGATTAGTTTTGTGTGATAGATTATGGGGAAAGAAAGAGAGTAGTTTTCATTTGTGTGCTGGATGAATGTCTGAGTCTACAGAAATATTTTGTAACAATTAGTTGGAAATTTCCTGTATGGACTTGGGGCTTATTATTGTCAAACATATGGCATCATTCTATAAGATTGAACCCCCAGATGATTCTTATGAGTGCATGACAGCTTCATAAACACTTMTTCGTAATTTTTCATTTATACATACAGGTAGCTCCATCTGGGGTATTTCATCTATCTTCAGCGGGACCGAAAACCACCCTTCGGCTCGTGAGGCTTCCAAAAGCAGTGCGCAGACAGAACCAGCGTACAACATTGATCATGCCTCTTCAATCATTCACCTACGAGAGGTGCATTTTCTTTGCTGTTGTATCTTATATATGGATTACATTTTTTCAAGAAGCACAATCATTTGCCTTACATCATTTTTCTACTTCACGTAGCCTCCTACAATTTTGAGATCTTCAGAGACCCTTACAGAGCAAGAAGTCGCTGAGATAGCTGCTACCAAGTTACTAGTCTCATCTTACTTTGACATTGTGAGGAAAATCGTAGAGGATTCTGTGCCCAAGGCTATCATGCACTTCTTGGTTAGTTTTTGTACTCTTACACGTACCTTTTACTGTGCAACCTTCGTTGAATGTGGAGGAAGAAGTCGTGGATATTTTTGCTGCTTCTCCCAACGTATATTTAATTTACATAATGCATCTGTATCAGGTCAACCACACGAAACGTGAGCTGCACAATGTTTTAATTCGTACCCTTTACAGGTACATATAATGTTTGGCTGCTTGTGCATTATATTTTGAACACCAATGATCTCTCTTTTAGAGACTACACGGACCATTTATGGCCATCCTTATATCAGTTTAAGTTATGTTACACTTTTTGGTTGCAACAGAGAAAACCTATTTGAAGAGATGCTGCAGGAACCTGGAGAAGTGGCTGTTAAGAGAAAACATGCACGAGAGACTCTAGAAGTTCTTCAAAAGGCTTTTCAGGTGAGTTTTTATACTTGTATCTGTTGCCACTATATGTCAGTCATGTCTTTGAAATTATATCAGCATAGTAGGTCACTGTAAGTGCTGTTTGAAGACAATTTCACAGATTACAGGCCTCTATGTCCGTCTGCAAAATTGCATGTGACATGTTGGTTATGAAGGTACTTTTTACTAAATGTAATTAAGGTAAAGAAGAAACAGAGAATAAAAGAAGCTATTCTTAGTTTCTCACTGTTAAATTGTTGACACATTGCTGCATGCTAATTGAGGTCACTTGATTATACTTAATTAATCATAGTCTAGTCAGTGAATTTTGCAAATTCTCTTTGTTAACGTTTGTTGTTTGATTCACATGTAGACATTGGATGAATTACCTCTTGAAGCTGACACGGTTGAAAGAGGATACAGCTTGGGTACTGACTCAGTTGGATTACCAAGGACTCGCGGTCTACTACCTACATCCTCTTATACCACAAATTTTTGATTAGTTGATGTTGATTATAAAGATCTAGYTTATAGTTTCCACACGACTTTCCTGCCAGGTCTCAATGCTCATGCATTTGGGGTAGGGTTTGAGCAATTCATTCAATTATGTGAAAAAAAAATCGTGCTATTTTTTAGTGCTCAGAAAGTTTTGAATCCCAGGTCTCGGGTTGCTTGACAAGAAAGAAGTCAAGTACATATATGGTCTCTGTCGCAGCATCGAATCATAGGCCTCAGTATATATTGATATTATATGATTTTTTCAGTTACCATTCATAAGTGAGGGAAAATAATAAAAGTTGTAATTTTGATTTCAAAGCCTTTTATATTCTTTCAATCGTTCATCTATTCAATTCTTGAATCTATCGTGAGAAATGTAAGAATTTTGCAGCGTGATTGTTTTTCTATATTCCTTTTTTGTTTTTAAAAATCAATCTCGTCCAGAACTCCAGATATGCACCTGAGTTTCATTTTATCTTGCACTTTTGTGAAATGGTGGTTGTAGTTGGCTTTCGTTCAAATGTAATTTCAAATGAACTAAAGAAGTATAGAGTGACAAGTTGCATGACACCAATTAACACCCGTAATTCAGCCTCTCAAAAAAAAAAAAAATATTGAATTCAGGGCTTGTTTGGTTTCAAGAATTAGAAAATGGAAAATTAATGAATACCCCCGGCTCCCTTACTTTGTATTTGTTGTCACCTTTTCTCTATTCCTTTTCCCCTATTTTCTTTTTGGAGTTCCCTAAAATAGGTGTATCACCATTCCCCACTCCCCTCTTGGAATTAGGATTCCCCAATTTTCCTTTTAACCACAAGCCTACAACACACTATTGACTAGTCTCACAACCACATTGACCACCCAAACCAAGACCACAAGTACCACCACCACGTTGACTCCCACTACAAAATTGCCTTGAACAACCATCTAACACCACTGACGCACCACTAGCGACCCACCTAACACCACTGCAAAATTGTCACACACAACCACGAAAGCCCAAAACCCTAAATTGTCCACGAAAACCCCCTCGAAAATCCTCCCCTACCTGCTGAAGCTCCTCCCCACCCTTCGACACTTCTCTCCCACCTCAGCCACCCCCTCGAAAACCTTGCAAACCACCTTGGCAACACTCGAAACCAAACCCACAACCACCCCTATAAGACCCTAACCACCACGAAAACAAAGAGGGAGGGAGAGAGAGAGAGAGGGGAGGGAGGTGATGCCGAGCGGCGATGCAAAGGGGAGAGAGAAGTTGTGACAGTGAATAGAGTGGGAAAAGTAATGAAATTTTATATGATAGCACAGTGGTTTGATTTTTTCTACACGTTGACAACTAAATTTATCCTACTCTACCTCGTGGCCTCAAAATTTTAGTTTTTCTATATGGTGACAACCTATCTCTCACCTCACTCAACCCACAACCAACACAATCCAACAACCACCCTCGCTCTCCTTCTTTACCTCCCAAGAGCAGAACAACAACCACTACACCACCGCAGCAACTCCCCCCACCCACTGCACCACCGCAGCAGATCCCCCTACCCACTTCACCATCGCAGCAGATCCCCCAACCCACTGCACCACCGTAGCAGATTCCCCCATCCCACTGCACCACCGTAGCAGACCCTACCCACCACACCATAGCCGCACCCCCCTCCCCCACTGCACCGCGTACCAGCGTATCCCCGCCCCCACTGCACCGCAGCAGATCTGGCTCACCCAACAGTCGCGTCGCCCCCCCCCCCCAACCACCACACCACCACACTGTGTGATTTTCGAAATTAAGTGTTCTTCACTTGGGGTTCTTGGCGAATTTTTCCCTAATTCAATTCGAATGGGTGTAATTCGAAATTTCCCCAATTTAATTGTAAAATCTAGGTTTAATTCGAATTTGATTGCAAAAATTTTGCTCGAAAATTGAGATTTTGATTTCCCCCTACCCCAACTCAATTTTTACTCGAATTCCTTCAAAGAATCAGGCAAGATTTTTACTCGAAAATTGGGGTTTTGATTCCTGTATTTGTTCATCACGCATGATAGTTGCCCAACTGTCAAAGTCCTGCTCGAAAATTGGGAGAGCTTCTGCAGTGATGGAGAGAGAGAGAGGTGGTGGCTCACATTGGGTGGGTGGTGGGCTGGGTGAGGGTGGATGGTTAAGTGAGGAGGCAAGGGAGGTGCGGTGGGGCTGTTGGGAGGTAAGGGAAGAGAGAGAGGGTGGTGGCGGCTGGGTTATGTTGTTGGTTGGGGGTTGAGTGAGGTGAGAGATAGGTTGTCACCGTCACGATATAAAAAATATGATAAATTTAACAAAAACTATTGTGTGCAACCGCCTTACAATAATTTATTGTAAAACGGAGTCTTTGATATATAGAATTGATAAAGTTATGGTTTTAATGTCTTAAGTTACTTTTTTTAACTGACCACTTTAATACATAAAAGTGTAACTTCAAATAAAATTTACATAACTTTTGACTATATAAGTGTAACTTGGAATTCTATTAGCATAATTTAAAGCTAGAAAAATGTAACTTTAATTTTTTTTCTCACATTTGCAATTATTATTGCAGTAATGATAGTCATTTTAGCACAGTACAAAAAAAATCAGATTTTTTTTCTTAATGTGCATGGTTTTTCAATAAATTAATGTAAAACCGTTTTTTCTTATACTTTGTCTAAACTTAATTGTTATCGTGTTGAAAAAATCAAACCACTGTGTACTGTGGTATCATATAGAATTTCCCAAAAATAAATATAAAAAAATTTCACTTCAATACTCACAAAGATGTTATGGTCTGGCTTGGGACGGAATGTGATTTTTCTGTTTTGATAGCTTAAAACTTCCATGAGATCTGCACCCACATATCTTAGATTCGGACTCCTCATCCCAAATTTGTTTGATTTTTTAAAATTGTTAAGTCTTATGCCCAGCTTAAGAATTGACTTAATCCTAATTATGTGAAAGATTAATAGGAAAATGTATAATGGTAGAACATGTAAGAATGTGATTTGTAGAAATCTATTAGATGATGGAGAAAAATTTGGAGGGTTGGAATTGCTTTGAATCACGGAGGGGCTGCTAAAGGGGCCCAGAAGAATGCAGCGGTGGAGTAGGCGATTCTCTGACCTTGTAGACATGTGATAACATGTTTTTGCGGCTAATCTTTGGTTGCTGCAACTCCATTAGATGTGGATTGTTTGGCTCTCCTCAAAAGCATTGTGTATGGCGCTTGGGAACGCAAAATCCCTCTGCTGGGATAATTAGGAGTGGATAAACTCTGCTTGTGTACATTACAAACAGCAATTTCCTCCAATGTTGACCGTCTAGGCATTAGTTTAACAGTGCAAAAGATCTTTCTTGCCAGACATGAGCTGGGAAGTGTGCATAACTCCCATTGCATCGTGAAGCGAACGGTGGCTGATTGCTTGCCAATTAGGTGTTACATATGAAAGCTTTAGAATTGATATCCCTCTCCGGTCTGGCTCTTGCAAAGTTGTTAGTAATGATATTATAGAAAGTCTCTCGGAATAATCTCTATTGTAATTTCTTTTATTTTGTAATCGAGTTTATCCTCTGCTTTTGCATTAAAAAAAAAGATGATGTGGGAAAATTGCCTAAAGTCATTGATGTGAACTATATTAGGTATATAGTTATATAGTAGTATATATATAGTATATATATATAGTTATATACTATAGTATAGTATATGAATATATAGTATATAATAATATTAGATATGTAATATATATAATATATATATATACGATCCGAGAGTTCAGTAAGAGTAAGTAGCAAAATTAGGGAGCTCCCACAAAAATATCAGGGAGGTAGAACAGAGAATTTTAGGTAGCCATGACTCATGAGCTTTCATGTAAGCAAAGTGAGAGACATGAGCTCACATGATGAGTACTCCTTCCTATAAAAAAAACAAGTGTTACACTTTTATAATATATGTTACATTTTAATAAAAATATGTCTCACATAGTCACATATATTATGAAAGTGTAACATTTTTTTGATACGTAAAAAATGAAAAATTACATATAAACATAATCAATTACATTTTGAACAAAAAAGAAAAAAAAACCACTTCGATGTATAATACTCGAGTCCATACATTACAAACTTYCATGTAGAGTGGTCAAAAGTAACACGATCCGTTAACACGACACGAAATCGACACGTTATTAACGGGTTTGGGTTGAGGATCTTGACTCGTTTATGTAAATGGGTTGACATAACACGTCACGTTTATTAAACGGGTTGGGTTAGGTTGGATATTTCAACCCGATTAAATAAACGGGTTGACACGACACACTTGCACCTAAATATATACATTGTATGTAAAAAAGACGTGACACGCTAACTCGACACGAAAATGACCCGTTATTAGCGGGTTTGGGTCGAGGTTTTCAACACGTTTAAGTTAAACGGGTTGACACGACATGACACATTCATTAAACGAATCGAGTTAGAGTTAAAGGAGTCCAACCCGTTTACATGAGTGACACGACACTGACACGTTGAACACCTCAACTTCCACGCGAGCAAACAAAATTTTATTTGATCGTTAAAATTGAGGTCAAAACCAACGAAATAGATGTTGAGTGATGACAAAGTACGGCGATGCATTAACTGAGTGATGAAGATAAAGGGCACCACCACATGCTCCACTACACTCCGAAACTTGTTGGACGTGAGACGAAACGTTTCTAATTTAAAACGTAAAGGAATTGTACAATGTCAGATTTTAATTATTGCAAGTTGCATACCATTTAATAAGTTTGTTAATTCCACAAGTTGCATAATGTTTGTTGATCATTAGACGACGACTAATTGTTATTACCTGAAATTGAAATCTTTAACATGATTAGGGGATGACCGTTTATTTGCAACTTKTAGGATACACGTAAGGTTGATTAAAGTTTCAACTCATTGGAATAATTGGATAATTGTCATTCTTRATTCCTGAAAGTTACATATTAGCTTATTGGATGCTAGTTTACATAGAGTATGTGTGATAATGACTTTAATAATTAATTATTTTTTGAGATCGAGTGAGGAATAGCTCAAGTGGTTAAAGTTTCCCTCCCGATTCCAATGATCCTGTGATCGATTCTCACCCTACTCTTGTTTCACCTTTTTAGTCATCACAAGTCACTAATAAATTATGTAAATAATTAATTAGTAATTATTTTATTTACATATTTAGATTATTTACATAACCTATCAGTCACGATTACATAATTCCTTAAGTTTATTTATTTGTTAGGAAAATTGGTGTCAATTACATAAATTGTGGCTTGAGTACAACAACTTTAACTTTAGTGAGTTTAYTCAATAACATCAACTTTGAAGTTAGGTGCAAAGTGCGTGCAACATAAATGGGTATGAAGTTCACAATTTGAAATTAAATTCTATTTGAAAATTAAGTAGTAAACCTTTTTATCCTTACTCGTTACATTATTTACATGAATGCAAGTAA
>SNQN01003472.1:21072-50617 GCA_008642245.1 Bassia scoparia | reverse complement strand
GTTTATGCTTTTTATTATGTTTTCCCCAATTGCAATTACCATGTTCAATTTCAATATGAGTGAGTAGTTCAATTTCTAGGGCRATTGGGGATCTATAGCAATATGATTGACATGTAATTGGCTTGATTCGATTCTTGACTTAGCTATTAATCAATTTCCTATTAGATTGTTCTTCATGTTAATCAATTTCGTAGGGCACGACTTAATTGGTTAATTTGATTAATCAYAAGTCTCTAGATCTAGCGATTGAGACTTAGCAYAAGATCTACATCAATAGGTAGAACGAGACTATCATAGGTTGAGAGATACGGTTAGGAGTAGTTCTATGGTTCAATAGATTCGAGAGAGCTTTGACCCTATTTTGATTATGCCCTGTTATGAATTGTWGATGACGAATTGCTGTTAATTACTKCTATAGTGAACCATAGTCCTAGATTCGTTAATCATATAGTTTATTCTTCATTGTTMATCGTTTCCATTAGTTTTAATTCGATACAATCTCAACCTAAATTTCCTTTTATTAGTTTAGATGCTTTAATTCAGTTAATCAGTAGTAGTTGCTTCTTCGTGGATACGATCCTGTTACCACAAGTTGCAGGTTATTTCTAATAGGTACTTTTGATAGGCACGCGACAAGCCTGTCAGTGGCGGCGTTGGCGGTGGTTGAGAGGGGAGATTGGGACCATGGTTCGTGAAAGGAAATAGGGAGTGTGAGAGAGGAGGCACRCGGTAGTGGCTGCGGTGTTCTAGCGAGTGATGWTGGTGGTTGAGAAATGAGGCTGTCATGGAGGGAGATGGCAATGGGGGTTTGAAGAGAGTTAGAAATGAGAGAGTATGCCAGTCTCGTTGGTTATTGTCAACCATATTCGATATCCCCTTAGCTATGATCTTGTTTGTGGCTTCGGCTTGCCCATTAGCTTGGGAAAAATAAGGCATTGAATGTACCTTTTGGATATTGAATTCTTTGAGATATTCCTCAAATTCTTCTCTCGTGAACATTGACGCCTGGTAAACGGTGACAGCTTCTGGAATCCCAAATCTTGTGAAGATTTTTTCTTTAAGAAACGCAATCACTGCTTTCACGTTGAACTTTTGAAACGCTTGAACTTCAATCTACTTAGTGAAATAATCAGTAACTATCAAGATATACTCATGATGTCCAGATGGAGGTGGTTTAATAGCTCCAATTGAATCGATTGCCCAACCTCTAAAGGGCTAACGTTTGATAATCGGATGGAGCTCAACTGTTGGGGCTCTGCTTATTGGTTTAAATCTCTAGCATTGGTTACAACGTATAGCATATTGCAAACAATCTCCTCTGACTGAAGGCCAAAAGAACCTCATCTTATGAATGAGCTGTCACATCTTAAGCCATGATTGATGCGATCCACAAATTTCATGATGAACTTCCGCTAAGATAGTCAAAACCTTCTTGTTGTTCACACATCTCAACAAAAGTACCTGTGGGTATTTCCTATACAGCTTATTTCCTAAAAGGAAATATTTTGTTGCTGCCAACATTCTTGCTCGAAGGATCCTTCAAGTACTCCTTGATCTCTCGACGCTAGTTTGCCTCACACCCAAGAACACTAACCTTATTCACTTCAGCCTTCACAACTTCTTCCAAGGGTTTTAACTTGAATGAACTAATGTTTATTACACTCTCATCAAAACCATCAGGATCTTTGGAAGAAGCCTGTTGGGCTAAATAATCAGCTTCTTGGTTCTCTTGTCTTGGAATAAATGAAATGTCACATTGTTCAAACGAGGAGTTTAGCTCTCTCAAAGTTGTATTAATCGCCAAAGCTAGAGGGGACGTTCCTTTATATTTTTTGATACAACCCATTGAGAATCTCCAAAGTCTTGAACCCTTGTAACACCCATATCTTTCAAAGTCTTGAGACCTATAACAAGAGATTCAAATTATGCTCTATTATTTATGCATCGGTCGGAGAAAGTTACTGTCATTTTGGTTTTCACACCTCTTGGTGAAGTCATCACTATCCTAGCTCCAGCTGAATCGATTCGGCTTGATCCATCAACAAACAAACATCAAGGTCCTTCCTTCTAAACCTGGGTGATGCTCTTAATGGGGTGATCAAACAAGAAGTCTGTTAAAACTTGACCTTTAAKTGCCTGTTGAGGGACATATTTCAAGTCAAATTGAGATAGGTGCATACTCCACTTATACAACCTTCATTTGACAAAGGGGTGATTCAAGAGATGTTTCAACACATTGGTTTGTGATACGACTTCAATGGAGAAGGCCTTAAAATAATGATTAAGTTTAATGGAAGCATCATACAAACTCAAACACCACTTCTCAACGTTAGTATATCTGATTTCCACATCCTGCAAGATCATACTTAGGTTGAAAATTGCTTATTCCTGCCCTTGCTCATTTTCTTGAGTGAGCATACTGGCYATGAATCCATCAGACGCTGACAAATATAATCTCAATGGCTTCCCATTTTGCTTTGGTGGGAATAAAACTGGTGGTGATMCCAGCTTTACTTTAATATGTTCAAATGCCTGCTGATGCTCTTTATTCCATTTGAACTCATCTCCTTTCTTTAATTTCAAAAAAGGGAGAAAGCTTCTGTTTTACCCGCAGTTAGTAAAAATCTACGAACATAATTTATCCTGTCCAATGGAACTTTTGCAACTGCTAATAAGTGCCAAATAAATGGTTACATTTAGGCACTTATTTCTTCTCTATTTTGGCTAATTTGTGTGTGTTTTTCGATATCATTTTACTAGCCTTTTTGGTTGGTTTTACCACTTTGTATAGTTTTATAGAGTTTGTTGGTTTTAGTACTGTTTTTTTATGGTTTTTTCACTGGAGTTTTCTCTTCTTCTTCTATTCTTATACACTCAATTTGCAAGTATTGAAGAGTTGATTTGGAAGTTGCCTAAGCATGTGGTGTGCATAGTGGTGTGCCTTGTGACGTGTTGCGTGGTTGATTCTGAGAAAGTTGCAACCTTAAGGTTTGAACTTGTACTCTAACATCTTCTTCGAGCCATATCTTTCTGCACACTTTAAATTTTCAGGTGAAACTTTTGCGTTGAAATAGACTCCGAGAGGCTTCCAACGGTATATTATAGGTTGCATTCCGAGCACCGAGGGCAAAGTTATGGCTGTTCAAAGTTGAAGCAGTTGAGCAAGTTGAGGCAGAAGCAAAAGTGAGCGCACACGCATCGAGGCAGTAGCACGTGCCACTACACCGCGCCTCACTTGACCGCCTGGCACCTCTACACCGCCACCACACGCGCTTGCAGAGGGGTTCCTGCATTCTAGAACCAAAAATGAGCATGCGCGCATGGGAGGTGCCACATGCGCCACCGCACACGCGCTTCCAGTGCCGCATGCGCGTTTTGCTCGCGCGCACCCCTCACGGGCCTGCAGCCATTTCCATAAGGGTTTTTGAGCACACGCGCCATCGAGGTGGTGCACGTGCCACCACCTGCACATTCCTAGGTGGCATGCGCCACCAACAACGCGCGTCAGCCCGCACATACGTGGCACTTGATTGGCGTTGACTTTTTGGCGTTTGAACTAATGTTACTTGACCCTTGAGTGTATTTGGCACATGTGGAAATAGTAATGAAATTTTTTTTAAAATATTGTAAGCTTTGTAATTGAGTTAGTATATTTAGGAGAATCAAGTAATAAGATGAGAAGTAATGAGAGTAGTAAGTAAGCAATTAGTTTTCACATTCAATTACAATTTTTAGATTTTAGTTTTTAGTTTTTTTCTCTAAAATTTCATTTCATCTCTTCCTTTTAATTAGTTTAGGAGGAGAAAGTTGATTGTTGTTCTGACATTATTTTGGCTCTAATTCTTTATTTCTCAACTAATTCTTGCAAGTCTTATATGCAATTTCAATCAATTTTTCGAGGTAAATTCCAATTCTTGCATTAGTTTTCTATTTTGATTTCGTTTACTTCATATTTTGAGCAATTTGGTAAATGAATATATTAGAAGCACAACGTTTACAAAGGCAAAGCCTCAACCAGAAAACCTGGAACAAAACAACATCTAACAGGCACAAACCAAAACAAACCCAACACCTAGGCAACCAACCAAACCAAGCTAAAGATAACAGACAAACAGACAAAGCAACCAATTAAACCAGAGAATGAAGCCACAACCGATTAACCCTACTCACTTAAACTGGCATCCTAGGTTTTTGTGGGTCCTTCTTATTGTTTTTTATTTTGAATCATTTGTTGATAGATAAAATCTTAAAGTGTTTGTGAGTCTTTTGATGTTTGTTTTGTTGATTTTTGGTTTAGATTTGAGCAAGTTATTTCAATACCTATTTTGCTTGTTTTTTGTTGCTTCAATGGCTATTTCCATGTTTCTCGTGCTATTTTTTTGTTTCTTTTTTTCCTTGCTTCCAGTTATGCTTTGTGAGTAGTTTACTTGCTTAGGGATGCTAGGGAGCCCAACTATTATCAATTGATGCCAAAGAAATTATACACTATTTCAACTATCCTTGTTCCTAATATTTGGGGGGGGGTTTCCTCAATCTTTACTTGGTTTTGGATTGTTGTCACCAGGCTTTGAGAGAGAGAGAGAGAGAGAGAGGAGAGTTGCCTTGTTCAGCCTTTGCAAGGTAGTGAGGGTTGTTTGGGTATTGGTTTAATTAATGTTTTGATTTTTTCTTGTGAGAGCTTAAAGGGGACTTTGGTTTGAGCAAGTTTGGTAGAGTTGGATGATTGAAGAAATCCAACTATTTGCTAACAAAGATCACAGTTGCTTAATGTTGAATTGAGACTAAAACTTTATATGGCATACATATCCTTTAAATAGTTGGGGAAGCTAGTGTTCCTAAGTGTTTTGTGATAATTATTTTCAACTCGTTAATTCCCTAGTTTACTTCTAGTTTCTAGCAATTGTACAAATCTAAATTCATTTTCCTTCCCAAACCTAAGTTCTTTAAACTCAAACAAACAACTAGCCTCTCTTGGATTTGACCCTACTTACTCTCTATACTTTTTTGTAGCAAGTACTTAGACTTAATAAATATTATTTGCATCGAGGGGCTTGGTGAAACTCAATGACAACCAAATACCCCACCGATCAATTTGGCGCCGTTGCCGGGGAAGGCAACAAGTGTTTGAGTTTTGAAAGCTTTAGTTTGGTTTTATTGGTTTTCAAAAAAATTCAAAAACCATAAAGATTTCTCCAACTTCACTTGAAGTTGCTTTCGTTTAAATTTGAGCATTTTACATTACATGCAACGTAGTGAGTCTTCGATTTCTAGAACTTGACCCCGAAATCGAAATAACTTTGAGGAAATTCGAAAGGCTAGAAAAATTAATGTAGAATGAAGAATTGGTAAAGCTTGTTTTGTCCTCCTGACTGTCACACTGGAAAGATGAAATATTTTCCATTTTGATGAACTGAAAGGTAGTTTTTAAGAGTTTGAGGTAGAGTTTTGTATAATCTATAAATAGTAGTGTTTGGTTAACTAGCGTTCTACGGTAGTTTGTAGCCTTTGAGGAAATTTTCAAAAGCTACTAATGTTAGCCTTTTGTTGTAGCTTTTTTCAAACGCTACATTTTATTCTTTTAATTATCATTTCTTTAATAATACATTGCTTCAACCACTACTTATCTCATCAAGCACTAACAGGTTATAATCAACTTCAATTCGCTACTAGTCGATGTCTACAACTATCCCTTACAGCTAACAAACAYCTACCTCTACCACTAATTTTACCAAACATGCCCGTAATCCAATTGTGGCCCGGCAATTTGATTTTCAATTTCTTCATCCGAAGGAGGGTTGTCATAAAAAAAGACAGATGCCACTGAGCTACTAAATTGTATGTCTCCTGCTATACCCGAGTCAAAAGGAGGTGGAATAATTCGAATAAAGGCACTCGTACGAAATAGAGTAGGAGTAAAATTTGATGGTCCTGGATGCATACAAAAAAATTGATTAAAAACTTCAAAAACAAAAGAAAGATGGAAAATGTGAAAACGAASGAAAAAGAAATAAAACGAGGAATACAAGAGATTGACAGTGTAAAAGATGAAATGGACTTGAAAGATGAGCGACAAGTTACTTTCATAAAAAAGAAAGTAAGTTGCTGGAAGTAAACCTAAAAGAGATTTTTGTGATATTTTTTGTTGTTGGTTAAAAGTTGGCATTTCAACTTTCATAAGAAAACTGAATTCTGAATCAAAAAGTGCCAAAGTGAAAAGACGTACTACCAAAGAAAAAAAAAAAAAAAAAAAAAAAAAAACCATCATCGAAGTTGATTTCCTGCAACTCTACCATGGATATACATGGATTAAAACCCTAGAAACAGTTGGAAGTAAACCAGAAGATATGTTGAACATATGCAATATTATCATGATTATGTGCTATTTAGTATTTACAGTATATTAGCATGGTATTTCCAGTTCTACACAGAAATTTACAAGCGAGATCTAAATAACCCTGTCCAYGCAATTTACTTCAAATCAATCGAGCAATGGACAATTCAACATAAAAATCTGTGAACGCCTCAGTATGTGACTAACATGTAATTTACTTGCTAATGTTTGAATAATTGCAGCACCTTCAGGCTGCTTTTACTTCAAGAAAATTTCATGCAAGAAAGAATTACTCGTGTTTCAAACTATGTACGTCTTCTTCAAACTATTTGGGCGACGTTTCCTGCCAGGAACCATGCAAGAAAATGCATTGAGAAGTTCAGAGTCCACATCTGTAATTAACATCTGGGCCGCGCTGGGATTAGCTAAGAGCAGCTTTGCAACCAGTAACCCTGCAATAGACCATGTCTGGAATAGCCGAGCTTGTTTACCAATAAACCTTGCACTTTTCGTGTCATAATATTCAGGCCATTTGTCTTGTGATAACCGTTTCTCAGCTACGTGAACAGCCTTAGCTGCTATTTCAGGTCTATCCATCTTAATACACGCAACAGTGAGCTGTGAAAAGAAAGACATTGCAAGTTTCAACCTTCTAAACTAACACATTATCACGAACTATAAAAGGGCAGCCCAGTGCACAAGTGCGCATTATCATGAACTAACACATTAACATGAACTATAGCAAACAGAAWATCAATACAAGCTTTAGGATCCGTATAAAGAATTCGAAGAAATAGGATAACAGGGAGTAACTGATAGAAACATTAGGGCCCCGTTTGTTTTGAAGGAAAACAATTTTCATGGAAAATCATTTTCATGGGAAAAAGTTTTCCTTTTGTGGTTTGATTAGAGGAAAACTCATGAAGAAAATGAAAAATGTAATAGAAATGAAGGAAGGGTGGGAATGAATAAGGGAGATGTAAGAGTGGGGATGGAGGAATAGGAAATGTGGCATTCCTTCTCTACAAAAGGAAAATGATTTCCTTTTCCAAAGTGACATTTTCTCCTTTGAGGAAAATGATTTTCTACCTATTTCCAAAACAACAAAGGAAAACTAAAAGAGGAGGAAAATCATTTTCCGGGAAAATGTTTCCGTCAAAACAAACGGAGCCTAGAACTAGTTAATCTTCAAAATGAGTTCGCACTATAGCAAAAGAAAAGCACCAACTTACTAACCTGCCAAAAGCAATGTCGGCATGAGCCAGCATTATTGATAAGACCAGGCCTGCATACATTAAGGAGCTATGTGATGATTTTGGCAAATGTAAGAGGTCAGGCCCACTTAAAGAATCCATAATAACATATTCTCTCACAAATGAAAATGCCCTATCCAACCCACTCTTAACACTATATTGATATCAGAGGATTTAGAAGGAAATGAAAACTGTAAAAGGGATACCTAATCCCTATTCGTAAGGACACATGAGGATAAAGAGGGGAAGGGAATTGGAAAGTCCATTTTTTCTTCCCATCTTCATAACCAAAATCCTCTCCACATTGAAAGATTTGGAGGAAAATAAGAAGCTCTCCCTTCCGTCTCAGTTCTCCATGAATGCTATCCAGACATAGTGCAATCTTCTTTTAGTTGGTTGTGAAATAATCTAAACTTGGGTTTGCAACTTTGTTTCTTCCAAGATAAGCTTAGTTACTTCCTTTTCTGGACATGGTCCCAACTCCAACAATTTTTTTTTTATCACCTCAGACTACCTCGTTTTCATATCTACTATTTCATTAATATAACAATACATACACCACTTTATCTCCGTTTTTTGACTGTTTTTGAGTTAAAAAGTAAGTAGTGAGCCAAATTTATTCATCTCCTGAAACCATATGAATAATCAAGAGTTCAAACTAATGTACGACAGGAAAGCATTGAACTCACCTCTCTCTGCACTCCGTCAGCAAGACTTTTACCCTTTTATGCTCAAAGTAAAAAAAAAATGGAGCACAAACAAATAAAGGAGTACACAATGCAGTAAAGGGATTAGGATCATACGTATTCTTGGGATCACAGCCAGTGATTATTTGCCATTCCTGACCTTCAAGAGCAGGATAACAGATCTTCAAAGGCATTTCAGCCACAAGGTCTTTCCATTTGGTTTCAATTAGGTCCAAAATGGCATGGGACTGGTCSTTTGTTGCAAGGCCACTTACCACAGACCAAAGGTTACCTAGTGAGAAAAACCGAAAATCCATGTGTGCTGGCTGCAAGTTACCAATTAGATAACCTCCTTTAGCTGGCATCCATTCTACTAGCCATGGAGAAATTTGATCAGGGTATATATTAAATTTGTTGACAGCATCATATGAGTATTCTTCAGTCTTGTAACGATATATTTCATTGAGTTTCCTCATGTCAATCCAATAATATTCTCTGATATGAAATGACAATGCAACCAAACGATTATGTAAAGCACGTACAAGATCTGCTGATCCATCCTCTGGAGTAAGCATTTCGCGAGCACAGAGTAATGCAGAATAAAATAGTGCCTGAAARACAAGCAGCGTTTCAGAAAAGTCATTATTTAAAGATCYAAAATTCAACTCATTATCTCTATGTTCYAAGTACAAATATAATGAAGTATCTATACACTTCATCCGTATCTTTTTAATTGCAACAACTCAAGTGAGTGGAGTCCAACGTAAAATTTGATTGGGTAAGAAATATATAGAGAGAGAAAGGAGCAAGTGATGAAAAGAGAGATAGGACGAAGTTACTTACAAAATAGGAAAGAAAACATTTTGATATTTCTATTTTTGACAATTGTTGCAATAAAAAAGATACTGAAAAAAAATCAAGATGTCTACAGTACAACCATTCAACTTCGTTAAATTGACATCTAGGTAATTGAACAAGCGAATAATCATAGTACGTTGATTGAAACTATGGAGGTCAACATATTACAATAGCAATAGCAACTAATCAAAGCCACCTTCCTTAGTCTTAATTATTCTGTAAAATTCAATTAATATTAATCCATAAAAATCAGTCCATTACAGTAACCTAACAAAAAAGCGCATACACTTCAACACTAAAAAGCTGTTAAAGTAGTTTCAATGTTGAAATAGTGAATAGGATGGTCATGAGCATGAGTATGGTAACATGATAACCTCTACGTCTCAAAAGGGATGACCATACCAGCAACTTTTACACAACCTTTCCTCAGAACTGTGGAAATTAAGAAAAACCAAAAAAAAAAAACATTGAGAGAATGCCTTAGAAGAAAAAACAGAGGACGGTAAAAGAACAAGCTTCTATACTGGTAATATAAAACATAATCATGAACAACATAATAGCCTTTGTTCTTTATCATTGATTTGCTGTTGTCCATGGGATTGAAGTTGTACCCATTAATCTAGCACAACTAGCAGGCTAGCATCAAGACATATTTGCAAAAGGATGCATCCAGAATTTCAAATCTAGACTCTAAATTGTAATTCAAGGATTCACCTCATGCAAAAGAATTAGGTCATGGATTTGAAGACGAACATAAGCAAGAAACTATGTTACCGAAACACCCTCATGTACCTCAAAAATTGGGTATTTATCGTACCATGTCGGACACGACACTCCCCCCACCCCCCCCCCCCCCCCCCCCCGGCTACTCCATTTTTAACTGTAAACTTCACGTTTTTTCTATAAATTAGCCAAGTGTCCGACTCGAAGACCCGTATCTGAGTAGACACTAATCCGTGTCTGCGAAACAATATTAATATTTTCATACTAAAATCAGAACTGGACAAGCAGACAAAAACCTGAATTATAAATAGGTATCGAAGCCAAAGCAGGCACAAGGTAATGTGATCCATTGGAAGGTTTGTAATACATCAGTCTCATTTCCCATAATTTAAATGGATCTTGTGAATAAAGTGAAACTCTCAAAAGAAGAAATATACTCCACCCTACCTATTTGGTGTATAAGATGACAAWGCTTTCTTGTTGTAAAATGATAAAACGAACATAAGCTTCGAGAAAACCCTATAACGATAAAACTTTCATTTTCAAATGACCCGAAAATTGATAATCTATTACAAGAACTACAAGATGGGTTATGTGAGATATCTTCCAAAGAGAGTTAATAGTGACGGTCGCTTCAAATATCAGGAAGAAATACATCAAATAAAAAAGATCAATATCATGTCACAAATTAAAAGCTATTGGAGTAAATGCCAGATGCATCTATAAATAGACACGCTCAAAATAACAGGAAAAATTCACTACTATTTTGAGCTATTTGAAAATACAAAATAGGTTATAGTAAGGTTTCTCAGCACACCTCCACTTCAAGAGGTGGTTGAGACTAGAAAGAGGATGGATATAGAACACCCATAAAATAAAACCTTGATTATGAGAGGTAGGAAATGAGAGTCCAATACTAATTTCAAATGTATCATTCCATAAGATCTTTAGGAGTTAAAGTGTGAATCACTACACATACGGTTATAATTTACGTGAAATAAGCAATTACAAGATTATCATACCTTTAACTACATCAATCAATCAATCATAGCCTTAGTCCCATAAGTRGAGTCGGCTAACATGAACCAAAAGTGATTATTCCAAAAAATCATGCACATAGATTTTCCTCCTCCACCCCCAACGATCGAGGGCCTCATTCTCTTGTAAATCCATCTGCTTCAAATCCTTTCTAACATCTTCCCACCAAGTCATTTTCAGTCTCTCTCTCTCTACCTCGTTTAAAATCTCCCTAAGAGCATGTGCAATGACTTACTCAAAAGGTTCCCCAAATTGAAGTGGGTCCCTATATGAGTAAGCCAACCATTGTAGGAAGTTACCCATAAATAAGGGAGGTAAATAAAATGAGGGAGTGGTAAGTTAAATGGGAAGCTTACCAAAAGATTTAGCCAAATAACAATGTGACATGTGGCAAGGTTAGGTGATGAAAAAAAGTGAAAAGGGAGTTTTAGGGAGGTTAAGCATTGTGATTGGGTTACCTAAATTTGGGTAAGGTGTATGAAAATTTTAGTGGGGAGTGATGTGACAAGAGGAGGATAGGAGAGAGAAATATTTGGGTAACCTACCATTGCACATGCTCTAATCCCACTCTTCCACTATTCGCAATATTGCCCCTAAGGTCTTCATCTTACATGCCCACATCAACACAAGTAGTTTTACTTAACTTGCTTGCAATATTCGCAACACCAACTTATCATACATCAACTTTGGTAGGACAAGGGTGATATTGGTAATTTATAATAAAGTTAGATATTAAGAATTAGAAGAAGTTTCTAGAGTCCTAAGGTTAATTTGTCTATAAATATAACCAAGTTGTGAAGGATGTTGTCATGAATATTATTGATAAATGTTGATGAGATGATTCTCTTGTATCTTAGTTGTAATATTATTGGTTAGATTTCCTGTAATATTTCAACTTTAGCAATCCAAATCAATGTCCAAGCTCACTTAGCACCACTAATTATTACTCTTAATCATCACTATAAACTACCATATTTTCCCGTCTATTGCACTATGCACTTGGTACCAGAGCCGTTTCGGTCCGTGGTGGCCGGAAAACGCTACTGATGTTTTTGTTTTCCAAAAAAAAAAGGTGAATCAAGGAGTTTTGTGAGTTAATTAGAGAAGGGTTTATAGAAATTATACAATGGCTTCCGGATTGGGGGAAATTGCAATACATTCGTCACCAACTTCAACTTCCATTATTCGATGGAAGAAATCCAAAAGATTGGATTTTGGAGATGGAAAACTATTTCCATCTTTTCTGGTTGAGTGATGATGAGCGATTTGGGGCTGCTTGTATTGCACTCGACGGTGAAGTGAGGATGTGGTTTGGACAGGAACACTTGRCAGCGGCCTTTTTTGGGCGGAGTTGAGGATGCTATCGGTTCTACGTTTTGGCTCACAACCATGCTCGCAGGGTTGTTTCACTCGAACAAGTTTCGTAAACAAGCACCATGAAGAAAGCAAACTAATTAAAGAAGAGAYGAGCCAGAACAAGCTATGAAGCCTTCGAATCCCCAAGAAAGTGAGAAAGAGGTGGAAGATGACACCATTTTCACAGCAGAATCTTCACAAGAAGGGGTGAACAGGAAATGAAGGTGAGTGTGGTGCAACCAACACCATATCTGGGAAGTGCTGGGTATGGGTTTGTTCATGAAAAAGAGGGGTTAAAGGAGAAGAATTCTAGTGGTGAAATTACTGCAAAGAATTGCTTTGTTGGAGATTCGCATGGAGGTTATTCTCGGAGATGTGGTGGAGCCAGAAATTCAAATGAAGGTGGTCATTGCTGCGGGCCGAAGATTATGATGCTCAGAGAGAGATTCATGAAAGGAGGAGCCGGTGCTAATGGGTATGGTGGAGGACTCGGATTCCTTACTGGCAATAGTCCAAGATTTGGATCTTAGTTTGCTCGTCAACGACGGTTTAGTTGGCAGCAAGGGCAGCCATACGACTGATGGTGGAACCAAAGCTTGTGGCGACAAGAGAAGGACGAATGGTGGCAAGATTTGCGGTGGTCTCGTTAGAGAAGAGGTAGGGCACACAGAAGGCAGCTCCCGAGGTGGATCGGGAGGTGTCACCGGAATTTGCGGGGCGGGAGTCACGTCAGACATCATGGATTACAGCAAGGATGGTGAAGAACACAAGAAAATTCTGGAAGATGAGGTGTGCATGGAAAGTTTGACTAATTTTCATAGTGGCTTGCAAGAGAAGAAAACTTCAAAAGGGACCAGTAAGGGCAAAGGAGTCAATCAGAATGAAAACAAAGGTGAAGTGAATTGCCTGGGAGCACGTGGCTTTAATTAGAGCAAGTGTTCAGCTTTTGCAAGTAACAATATAGATGGCCCAATTGATTTTAATGAAGTTTGGACCAACTATACTTTGACTTTATTTATGTCACAAGTCTCCAAACCCAACACAGATTTCTTAACCCCACCCCTTCAATTTMAACACCTAATTCTCCACTCCAATTTGGCAACCCACAAAATTTTATGTCCAATACTCATTGCTCCAAATCCCTGTCTTTCCCCATTACATACCAATTTCCAACACCTACCTCCTACAACCTAAACATATTGCTACCCTCATTGTCAACCATCTTGCTTTACTTCACCCAACTACCCAACCATGACAATGACCAACTCTCCAGAGGCTGGAAATTCAGCGCCAATTACGACCCACCTTGAGGACAAAGAAGTACTTTCGGGCAGTATTGTCATACATCAACTTTAGTAGGACCTGTCTCTTATACACATCTAGATGTGTATAAGAGACAGCTTATGCACGGCGTAGCAAGAAACGGGACTCACAAGTGGGGAATGCTGGACAAGTCATTAATTAGCTGGACAAGTCAGGCACATGTGCTGGACCAATGAAAGGGAAGGGGGAGTTAACCTAGGACTATAAAAAGGGGAATTTGTGATTGTTTGTGCATTCGGAATGTTTTGATGAAAAGGTGATTGTATGATATTTGTATGACGGCGCATTGTACTATTCTCCTCTAGTAATAGCAATCAAACCAGCTACCTTCCTCATATTTTGTGTCCATTTATTTCCAAGTTTTAATCTTTATCTTTATACAATCAATCAAAAGAAATCTCTGAGCATTGCACTTGGTATCAGAGCCACCACCGTCGCCTGAGCYATGCCGCCGACGCAAGGGCAACGGTTAGACGCCATGGAAATCGACCTGGCAGAGCTGAAGGAATTGATGAGGGAAGAAATGAATCGAACTGAGCAGTTTCGCGTTCACACTGAGGAAATCAACCGTCAGTTGAAGGATGACGTAATGGCGGTGGTGAACCACGTGACGGCGGACAGCGCCAAGCTAAGAGACGAGATGAGGGCTATGATGTTAACCATGGGGCGAGGCGGAAGTGGCGACGGACCACCGGGGTTTAGCACACCCATACACCACCGCTCTGACCATGGGCGTTCCTTCCCTGGTGAGTACGGCGCCTCCGGAGGGGGTGGCGGCCATTCCAACTGGCGAAATAGGAAGTTGGACCTCCCCAGTTTCGACGGACAGAACCCAGATGGGTGGCTGTTACGGGCTGAGAAGTTCCATAATTTTTATCGGCTTTCCGACGAGGAGAAGGTGGAGTCCGCGGTGGTTGCCTTCGAGGGAGAAGCCCTGTCGTGGTTTCAATATGAGAAACGTCGCCGGCCTATTGGAAGATGGGAGGAACTGAAGGTACTCCTCTTACGGCAGTTTCGGACGTCCGGCGCCGAATCCTTGCATGAACAGTGGTTGTCGGTGGAGCAAACGGCGGGAGTGTCGGAGTACCGTCGTCAGTTTATTGAGATGCTAGCCCCACTGGAGAATGTTCCAGAAGCATTGGCCTTGGGCCAGTTCATTACTGGGCTTAAGAAGGAGATTAGGGTTGAGGTTCGGGTCATGGGCCCTCGCAATTTGGATCAGGCCATGAATCTGGCCACTCGGGTTGAGGATAAGTTAAGGTATCAAGCAAACCTTAGGCCCAGTTATGGGATCAGCAAGCCCACCAGCAGCAGTGGCTTCCAACTGGTTTTGGGTAGGCCCAATTATTCCACCCCTAATTCGCAGACTCTCAAGGGCCCAGCTGGCAATCTTGGAACAACAAACCCCACTCACAATTCTTCAGTCCCACTGCACTCACGTGGCCCTTATACAACTCCTTCCTCAACAAATTTCAATCGAAATAATTTCAGTCGACCAAACACCAACTCCCAAAATACGAGGAGGCTGACTCCGACAGAACTTCAACATCGCCGTGAAAACAACCTTTGTTTTACGTGCGACGGCAAATGGGAGGTGGGCCATCGTTGTCCGAAAAGAGAGTTGAGCCTGCTGGTGGTGGGGGAGACCACCGAGGAGGAAGAGGAGACGCCAGAAGAGGAGGATGAGTCGACGGAGGAGCCACAGGTCAAGGCGGTAGAGGTGTCTTTGGGTTCAATCGCGGGTTTTACTTAGCCTCGAACAATGAAGTTGTCCGGTCAGATTGGGAGCAAGGAAGTAATGGTGTTAATTGACTCCGGGGCTACTCACAACTTCATCTCCAACCGGACGATCAAGGAATTGCAAATTCCGGTTAGTACRGCCTCGGATTTTCGTGTTTCTTTGGGCGATGGCACAACTACCGGTGGCACAGGTATGTGTAAGGGAGTGCAACTAGTATTGCAAGGCATAAACATCACAGAGGACTTCCTTCCTCTGGACCTGGGTCAACTGGACCTGATACTTGGGGTTCAATGGTTACAACGGCTAGGTGAGGTTACGACGAATTGGAAGCTGTTGAAAATGAGGTTCAGACAGGGGGACCAAATGGTTGAATTGAAGGGTGAACCAGCCTATGAATGTACCAAGGTGTCACTAAGGGCGATGGTGCGGAACTTGCAAGGAGAAAAGAAGGGGATTATAGTGGAGATTAATCAAGTGACAGAACAGATGGGGGATTCGAAAGGGGGTCCTGATATCCCTGACTTTCTAAAGGAGGTCTTAGCTCGTTATCCTACTGTGTTTGAGAGCCCTTCCGGTTTGCCTCCCACTCGGAGCCGAGACCACGCCATTACTCTGAAGCATGGGAGCGATCCAGTAAATGTGCGACCCTATCGATACCCGCAAGTGCAGAAGGATGAGATCGAGAGACTTGTTCAGGAAATGCTCTCGGCAGGCATTATACAACCGTCCACAAGCCCCTTTTCCAGCCCAGTCCTGCTTGTTAAAAAAAAGGATGGGGCTTGGCGGTTTTGCGTGGATTATCGGGCTTTGAACCGTGAGACTGTGCCCGATAAATTTCCTATTCCGGTCATCGACGAACTCTTGGACGAGCTCTTCGGGTCAACGGTGTACACCAAACTGGATCTTAAGTCGGGTTATCACCAAATACGAGTGAGGCACGAGGATGTTCCCAAGACGGCCTTTCGGACACATGAGGGACACTATGAGTTTCTGGTAATGCCCTTCGGCTTGACAAATGCACCGGCGACCTTCCAAAGCTTGATGAATGACATCTTTCGGCCGTACTTGCGCAAGTATGTTCTAGTATTTTTCGATGATATTTTAATTTACAGTAAGGATGAAACAACTCACTTGGAACATGTAGCTACTGTGTTATCTGTGCTGTTGCAAAATTCCTTGGTTGTTAATTGGAAGAAATGTGAGTTTGGGACTAGGAAGGTCTCGTACTTGGGCCATATCATTTCCTCGGAGGGGGTGTCCGTGGACCACGACAAGATTCGAGTTATGCTAGAGTGGCCGCAGCCGAGCAATGTGAGGGACTTGCGGGGGTTCCTCGGGCTGACCGGGTATTATCGTAAGTTCGTAGCAGGGTATGGTAAGATTGCCGCGCCACTGACCGAGCAGCTCAAGAGGGACCAATTTCATTGGGGAGAGGCAGCAGCCTCGGCCTTCGAGGAACTCAAGAAGGCCATGACCTCCGTTCCCGTCTTGGCCCTTCCTGACTTCACCAAGGAATTTGTGGTTGAAGCGGACGCTTCGGGGTTCGGTTTGGGTGTGGTGCTTATGCAAGGAGGCCGACCCATTGCCTATTACAGTCACACTTTGGGTCCGCGGGGACGGCTCAAGTCGATCTATGAGAAGGAGCTAATGGCCATTGTGTTGGCCGTTCTCAAATGGCGACCCTATCTCTTGGGTAGGAAGTTCGTGGTGAAGACGGATCAACAAAGCCTCAAGCATTTATTGGAGCAAAGGGAAGTCGGGGCCGAGTATCAAAGGTGGGTATCAAAATTAATGGGTTTTGACTTCGTGATTCAGTATAAACCGGGGACCTCCAACCGCGTGGCAGACGCGTTGTCTCGGGTAAATCCTCCTGAGGCTGAGCTACGAGAGCTAATTACTTCTCATGGCATTGATTGGAAGGAGGTCCAAGCCATACTTGACAAGGATCCTTACTTACTGGAGCTGAAACAAGGGTGCCAGGAGGGCACTAATTCTCAGGTGGGATTTTCTATTGATTCTGGCCGCTTGTTGTTCAAGGGCAGAATTGTGTTGTCTCCCAAATCTCATATCATCCAAGATGTCTTGCAAGTGTGCCACGACGGACCCATTGGGGGTCATTCCGGGGAGTTGAAGACTTACCTAAGAGCGGCTCAAGAGTGGTATTGGGTAGGCATGAGGAGGGATATTGCGGAGTACGTCAAATCCTGCGTGACTTGCCAAAGAAACAAGACATCCTCTCAAAGCCCAGCTGGCCTCCTACAACCCTTGCCCATTCCGACCCGAGTTTGGGACGAGATTACAATGGACTTCATCGAGGCTCTTCCTAAGTCTCAAGGCTATGACTCTATCTTGGTGGTAGTGGATCGACTCACTAAATACGGCCACTTTATAGGTCTTAAACACCCCTATACGGCTGTGACGGTGGCTGCCAAGTTTGTGCAAGAGGTGGTTAGGCTTCATGGGTTTCCCGCTTCTATCGTGTCCGATCGTGATAAGATATTCATGAGTAATTTTTGGAAGGAATTATTCAAGCTACAAGGCACTAGTCTTAAACGAAGCACGGCCTACCACCCTCAAACGGATGGTCAAACCGAAGTTGTCAACAAGGCTTTGGAGACCTATCTCCGTTGCTTCTCTAGTGTTAATGGGCAAGGTGGCTTCCATGAGCAGAATTCTGGTACAATACTTCTACCCATACATCCACGAAAATCACTCCTTTCAAGGCCTTGTACGGAAGGGACCCACCCCCTTTGATTCGTGTAGGACAAGGGCAGGCCACTGTTGGAACTTTGGAGGACCAACTTCAACAAAGGGATGCAATTCTCGATGACCTTAAGGTCCAACTCGCTCGGACCCAGCAACGAATGAAACACTTTGAGGATGTTAAGMGGAGGGATGTGCAATTTGATGTGGGAAGTATGGTCTTCCTGAAGTTACAGCCTTATAGGCAAAGGTCCTTGGCTCGGAAGCCCTATGAGAAGCTTGCTCCTCGCTATTATGGGCCATATCAAATTCTGGAACGCATTGGGCAAGTGGCTTATCGACTCGACCTTCCTCCATCCTCCAAGTTGCACCCAGTTTTCCACATCTCACAACTGAAGTTAGCTGAAGGGTCTGCCCCACCTGCTGCCGAGGTGCCTCCACCTTTTTCTGAGGACTTGGAGCTCGTCGATGTTCCCGAAAAACTGTTGGGGGTCAGAGCTTACAACCACCCACAAGGCCCCACTCATGAGGTACTGATCAAATGGGCTAGCTTACCTGATTTTGAAGCTACATGGGAAGACTCTGTTATGGTGGCTGCTCGATTTCCGGAGTTCCATCTTGCGGACAAGATGGCTGTTTGGGAGGGGGGTATTGCTATGCATCCTCCTAAACCYCCACTCCGTTACACTTATGCACGGCGTAGCAAGAAACGGGACTCACAAGTGGGGAATGCTGRACAAGTCATTAATTAGCTGGACAAGTCAGGCACATGTGCTGGACCAATGAAAGGGAAGGGGGAGTTAACCTAGGACTATAAAAAGGGGAATTTGTGATTGTTTGTGCATTCGGAATGTTTTGATGAAAAGGTGATTGTATGATATTTGTATGACGGCGCATTGTACTATTCTCCTCTAGTAATAGCAATCAAACCAGCTACCTTCCTCATATTTTGTGTCCATTTATTTCCAAGTTTTAATCTTTATTTACATATAATCGATCAAAAGAAATCTCTGAGCATTGCACCACCTTGAGGACAAAGAAGTACTTTCGGGCAGTATTGTCACTGTCTCTTATACACATCTAGATGTGTATAAGAGACAGGGGTGATAATGATAATTTATAATAAGTTAGATATTAAGAATTAGAAGAAGTTTTTAGAGTCCTAAGGTTAATTTGTCTATAAATATAGCCAAGTATTGAGGGGTGTAGTCATGAATATTATTGATGAATGTTGATGAGATGATTCTCTTGTATCTTAGTTGTATTATTATTGTTTAGATTTCCTGTAATATTTCAAGTTTAGCAATCCAAATCAATTTCCAAGCTCACTTAGCACCACTAATTATTACTCTTAATCATCACTATAATCTGCCATATTTTCCAGTCTATTGCACAACTTTCCTACGGATTACTTCATTTCTAATTCTATTCCCTTTAACTACATAACTGGTAAATATTCTATTCCCTTGATTCAAATTAAGAAGAACCCTTCTGAGTGAAGAAAAAAAATGTCTTTATTGAATATTCAACACAAARGATAGATGTGCTAGACAACACCAAACTCTTGTGCTAGACAACACAGACTTAAATAAGCCACAAACTACAGGCAAAAAGCTATAGGTTCTTTTGAAAACTAAAACTATCATCTGAATTTTATTTCATGAATTTGATGCTTATTTATAATACAAATAAATCTAAAATAAACTAAGGTWGGATAGATATAAAATCATATCCATGTAACTACTTAAAATATCTAACTAACTAATAACTAATTAWATTCTAACACAAAAATATATYGTAATAACCAATTATATCTTAACAAACTGGAATATTCAATATCTTAACAAACTCTAACAAACTAGAAAATATCCAAACAAACTGAAATTAAAGCTAACTTACTCTAATAATTCCGAACCAAGCTAAGGATGATTCGGCCTTGGTTAAGTATAATCTTCAAATTGTCGAACCTCCATGTTGTTATTTCCGTCCAAAGTAAGATATGTGACAAATCCAAATTAATTATCCTCGTCAGTAGTTGAGTGAATATATAAATGGTGAGTCTCTTACCAAAGTAGAATTGTTTAAAGCAATGTGGGAAAGAGGAAATAGATTAGTTTTGGACAGGGTAGTATTCAGTGAGTACCTTACTTTTCCCACTAAACTCAAGACATGGCTAATCAGTGAAACAATCGATCAACCGATCAAAACCTTAGTCCTATAATTGGGGTCGKCAACATAAAAAATTGATCATTCCATGTAGTCATCCACATGTATTTTGCTCCTCCATCGCCTATGATTGAGAACTTGGTTCTCATGCAAATCCAATTGTTTAATATCTTTTCTAACACCTTCCAACCAAGTCTTTTTTTATCTTTCACTACCTCTTTGTACCGCTACTTAACTTCTCACACGTCCAAAACCAACACAGATAGTTTTCCTTTAGCTTACTTGCTATGTCTGCGACACTTGTGGATAATTTCATCTCTAATTGTATCTCTCACCTTTTGAATGTACTGCTTAGAACTACAACATTTTGTACCATAGAGAAACAATGATTTTATGGCACCTATAGAATTTACCCTTCAACTTTAAAAGGATACCTCGATYACGCAACACCCATGTGGCCGCTCTCCATTTAAGCCACTCTATGAGCCACATCTTAGTCAAAATTACCATTCTTTTGAATAATTGACCCAGATATTAAAAACACTCCCTCATGTTCCGTCCAACTTCAATGTCAAATTGGTTGCTGCCCTCAATGTCCTAAACCAACATTTCACAATCTAATTGTTATAGGAAAAGCTTTTGTCAACCCGCCACAAGTCCACACATTTGTGAACACTTATGAAGAAACAACTAAATGGAAATTGTAAATGGTTCTAAATGAGGAGGTTGGACACAACAATTGATAGGAGGTACAGCTGAGATGTTTGGACTCGGGTATGGGTCCGAGTGTCGGGCATTTCAATTTATAGTTTTAAGGATACGTGGACTCGTTTTGAAAGAGTCCAAATTTTAAATATGGGCTCGGRGACACGGGTATTTTAAGTCATACTAATATTTTATAAATAATATTTATAATTTTTTTGTTTAATTTGTTTAGAGTTGTACAGTATTTGAATTTGAATTTYTTTTTTTTTTCTTATGGAATTTACATAGCATTGGAAACTAAATAAAGTATAAATAAAAAATAATGGTGACTTGGGGAGTGGAGTCAYGTGGGATTATGCAGTAGGTAGGGACATGAGTATGAGTAAAAGTAAAAGTAATGATGCTCTAGTGGACACCTGTATTAAATTTCAATCTTTTGCCTTTCTTTGTCTCTCTTCTTGTTTCTTCATTTTCTTAGCATTTTTAGGGAACATGAAAAGTCAACCATTTTCCTCGTTAATATGCTGCGTCTGAATTCCTCTCCGCGCGTCCAGTACCGATACCTGTGTCGTGGTGGTGGCCGAGTCCGAGCTTCCCAGAAGTAAAGGGTTAAACTCACAAAATATCAATTGACGAGGACACAATTTAGGATAACTTTCTACTAATAATTTGAGAAAAAGGCAATTAACTGCTATCAACACTTCCTCAAACCTTTTTTTTTTTTTTTTCTTTCCCGTATATGGAAGTTTCGTATTAATTGATAAAATCTAATTTGGGTTATATGTTATATATGTTATTTTTATCTCTCTCCTTCATGTGGGGCTTTTTTTTGGTAAGGAGAAGTATATACCAAAGTAGTAGTGGAAATTACATCCTAACCTAGAAGTGTGACACAAAGCTACCGCCACATGATTGAACTAGTATCGGACGGGACATGCCCCAAATTGATCCTCAGTCTTGAAGKGGATACAAACACCAAAAGCAACCCCACAAAAAGACAAATCCCTAGTAACTACAATAGGCACTAAGTAAGGAGAATATCCTCACAATCATCAGTACATCTACAAGCAACAGTAAATATAATATATCTATACACAAGAGTATGCTAATCTCTAAATACTTGTGTGGTAATATGTTATTTTRGTTCATGTTGCCGACCCTAATTACAAATAATTGTGCCACACTTACTAGCAAAACTCACTGCATCATCAAAAGCTCCAAAGAAGGAGATCTTCAAAGTAGCCCAGCAAAGAAGAGATGTTGCAGCGTTTTATTTTCTTTATTACAAAGCACACACAAGGGGTCACATTGCAAATGCCAACTATGAGCCTATCCTTAGTAGCAAACTTGATTTGAACTGGCATCCATAAGATAAAGACACTCCTAAGAGCCCTCCACTAAATAACTTTAGGGGCTTCAGATCTTATCACACCATACAGTGAAGCAATGCTAAACTTTCCCTTTTCCTCACATTGTTTCCGACCCCCAAGACCATCAATGATTTGTCTACACCTCAAAATTATCTTTAAAGAACAGGAATAACTCTTCGAATGGTAGTGCTCCCACCAGTTTTGATTCTTGAAATACTAAGTATGAACCCATCTAATCCACATAGGGGCCCTTTTATTTGTGTCCATCTAACTGACATGGAGGGGCCCTTTTATTTTTCTCCATCTCACYGACATGGAGGAAGTATGAGAGTGCCAGCCTAATGTTAATTACAACACCCAAGGATGAGAAGATCTTTATCGCTTGACTTGGCTTTTAAAAAAAAAAATAGAGAGAGCAGATGTAATTAACCACAACTTCTACTTTTCCAGTTAGAAGCAATAAGACTCCAGGACAAGTTAGTGACTCCTTTCAAAGCAAATTCACAAACATCATAACCTTGACAAAAACCTCCATTTTCTCTTAACTTCATATAAAAGTACTTAAACCTCAAGGCCTTTTCATTTAACTTTTATATATAGAGCATGGATCAACGAAATAGTTTCCAAGTATGAAAATGGAATGGAAGTGTTTCTTAGGACGTAATAATGAAGATTCTTATTAGAGTTAAATAGCAGAAAACCATAGCTGATTTTAACATACCTCATGAACAGTAAATCAGCAATCTTAATGTTGTTTTCTTAATGGTAACAGTTTCCATGCTCCATGTTATAGAAGCCCAATATTTAACAATGATAGTTGCCAAAACACGACACTCTATTTCAGCATGAGATTGAAACGTTCCTCAAGAGTCAGMATTCTAGAATGAAGTAGCATTTCTATGATAGAATCTTAAGCTTCTGTYTCATTATCTCCCTTGCGGAAGCTCCACCTGTCCTAATCTGCTCCAATTTTTCATTTATTAGAGTTTGTTCCATATACATAGCCACTGAATAAAAGTCTATAGGTCAATTTAGGTTGCAGAATTTATATCTATAGGTGTTTGACAATTTACATCTGTCTTCTATTTTAGACAATGACTAGAATAATTACTGCTATATTGTGAAGAATAGGCCATTTCCTTGATTATCACATCAAATATCTATGTATCTTGGTCAACCCTCTAAGCAATAATAGCATAAGATAAAGGAGCACAAAATGCTAATACAAGTTTTCATGTTAGTTGGCTACTAGGGTGCCTGTATTTGACCCTTCCCTWTACACAACATATGTTGTAGAAGCTTTAAGATTGAAAGGAACAGCCAAAATAATAAAATAGTCTGTTGTTCATGTTGTATAATAGGCATTATCATTGCATTTTCTAACAGTTTTGTCCGTCTACGTAACAGGTTTTTGCAGTAATTCTAAAAGTTAAAGACGATCTTATCAGTTATAGACAGTAAGATAGTAATAGAAACAAAAGGGGCTGAAAATCCTTAAGGATGCGAAAAAAGAAAGCATTTTAGTGTTTTCATCATGTAGGAAACAATTTGACTCTTCTAACTGCTCACTCAACTCATTATCCTATCTGCCAAGTATGTAAAAGTATCAATATTTGACACTTAAATCATAAGAAAATATGTTGAGAATAAGCCAACCTTTCGTGAGTATCCTTAAAGTCTTAGATTAAGYCAACTATTTAATTAACATAGAATAAGTCAAGCTTATGAGGCGTCTCTTCAAATTGAGTGGTAACCCAATCCAAAAGGTTAACCAGGTACATGGTGCTACCTTATATGGTTGGCTTTCTTTTTTTTATTATTTTGGAAAATTTTGTCCAAAACTACCTAGATTCCAAAATTTTGCCTAAAACTACCTACTTTCGTCTTTTTCTTTGTTGACTCATACCTTTGACCCAATTCCACATTGACTTTCTTTTTCCGGTCTTGACTTTTATGTTCGTTTTTTTAGACGTTTTTTCAAACAAATTCGACTAATTTGGGGCTCATTTTGTGCAGATTATGATTCAAAATCAAAATAAAAAAAAAGTTATGAGTAATATATTTTCAATCTAAATAAACAAATTTAAATTTTTGTAATATTTAAATCAAATTGAGGTAAAATTCAGGGTTTTCTAGTGTTTCAAATCAAACTCTTTGATTTCAAAACGAAAACACCAATTTAAAACTAATGAAAACAAAACCCTAATCAAATTTTGACACAAATTGTCAAATTTAGTGGCAAATTCTAGAAAACAAAAGTCAAAGACCAAAAAAGGTACAGTGAACATCGAAATTGAAACAAAAGTATGAGTCAATAAAGAAATAGGTAAAAGTAGTAGTTTTTGGAGAAAAATTTGAAATCTAGGTAGTTCGTGGTAGAATTGGACCAAAACTAGGTAGTTTTAGACAAAATTTCATTTTTTTTTTTTTGAAGTCTTTCTAATTTTAAACTCACATTTACAAGTGCAATTTCTCCAATAATTTAAATTTATTATTTTAAAAAACAAAATACCTTTTTTCTTATTCCTCCGCCTCCTTCCAGTACACATCTCTCTCTTGCCTCTTTCATTTCCATCACCACCAGAATAACGACTCCATAGCCTTAGCGACTTTCATGCACCAAGCCAAACCAATTATTAATATTATTATGTGCGCTGCAAAAGGAAGGGTAATTCCGGAAATGCTGATGGGTGAATATGAGTACAGGGTCCAATCAAATAAGTGGAGAGCGCAATAAGGATGACAGGGCTTTACTATTTATAGTTGTGTGCGAGAGGAATAGTCATTCAGAAAAGAAGTGAGCTAATCATTTGTATTGTATTGTAATATTACTTTTGGAGTTCGTAATGCTCTTAAGTGCCTTTGGTGTTTTTAGCCGTTGCAATACAATACCACTTTCGTTCTTATTGTGTGTTCTTGTCTTTTTACTACTGCTGGATTCTACTGTTTTCAGTGCAGATATTCTAGTCCATAATAGAGACACTATTCTGGGTGACTATGAGGGTGAAAGGTTTAACAAAGTGCGAGGAACTACAACAATGATTGGTAGTGGTAGTCTTTGAGGATTTTTGGTAGGGTCAAAGGAAAAAAATCAATTAATCAATCAGAGCCTTATTCCCTTAAGTGGGGTCGGCTAACATGAACCAAACGTGATTATTCCGGAGAGTCATCCACTCATCCACATAAATTTTCCTCCTCCACTCCCTAYGATTGAGAGCCTCATTCACTTGTAAATCCAACTATTTTAGATCCTTTTTAACTCCAAAGATTGAATGGGTGAATATGAGGGGTAAATTTTATGCTGCATTCTTTCATTAGAATTTTAGATAATCTTCCTTCTCATCTACCCAACCTAAATCCATTTCGCCAACCTTTTGAGAGCTAGGTACCATTATTCTTATAACTAGTGCAAAAAATTGTTGAACTTTCTCATGTAAGTTTTAAAACCTACTAAAACTGTTCTAGTTCATAGTAATTCGGACTAATTCCAACATCTAAGGCAAGAAGTCATCAGAGTGAGCCCACACCTAGGTCAATTAGCTTGAATAAGATGCACTATATGAATTCAAAATAGACTTATAAATCCTCTATAACTACTATCTTCATATACTGCTTATCATGCAACTACAACTTCATCAGGTGTAAATTGGAAAGAGGAATCATGACTCATTAATACCTGAATTTCTAAAGGATGCCCATGAATTCCCATGCGTCGATCTATCATGCAGGAACCATCGGTAACCAACAAGGTTGGAAACATATCAAAGCCATCTGCAAGACACAATCTTAAAATCATCTTCATTCCAGTCTGCACATCAACTCTTTCCTGAAGAGAGAAATCTCCAGAGCATTTTCCATAAGCACGTAGCAATATAATCCACCAAAGCCCTGAAAATATCAAATCAAGGGATGCGTGAAAAGGTAATGCTTGATTTCAGTAGAAGACTACCACCAATGTATAAAATGGCGTAAAGCGCACTAAGGCGATTAGGGTCTAGGAGCTTAAGCGTGAGGCGCGCGCTTCATCGAAGTAAGGCGCATTTTTTAATAATTATGCATTTTTTCACACAAGTCCATAAACAACATAATAAGTCAAGAGAAGTTCTAAATATGATCATTTAGTACGAACTTATACAAAATCATTCATATTTGTCATATTCATAACATCATGTTATCATCCTAAGCAATAAAGATGCTAGTATGATTCAAATATATAGAAAAGGATACAATCTCAAAAGGATTTGGAAGTTGGACATCATATATAATCATCTTCTTGTGCTCCTCTTCCTCCTTACCATCCCCATCTAGTGATTGATAGTTTTTATAATTTGCTTCTTCCTCTTCTTTCTCTCTTTTTAGAAGTTTCATTTTTTTTTTCTTTTTAGTTGGGCTTTTGGCACACAATCTGATTGTAAGGAATATATGATAGGTGCAGGCGTGCAGCTCATTATAAATAGAAATAAAACATCACAGAAAATAATACAAACAGAATTTCAATGATGCGCCAAAAAACTTGCTTCTGCACCACATGCGCCTCAACGCCTAGGCGTGCATAATGCGCGTTTCAGCCAAATCGCCTCGCCTAGAAGATAAAAGTGCAGACCCCCTTGAACTTTGCCCCTCAGCCCTTTAAACACTGACTACGACAATGTGTACAATAAAAATATCAAAGTACCAGAATCAACAGGTGCGACCCGCCCAATTGCTGCCTCTCCAAAATCAGGGTCCAAAATCTCTTCTGTTGCAGAATCGTCACCATCCACACCATCCAGAGGTACAACACGAACCTTGAAACTAGCAGGCATAAGCCCTTGACCAGGACTATGGCAATCCATTGTTTTCTCCCAACTCTGCCAGGAACAAAAGTAGCAAATCCAATGATTAACATATATCTGTAAATCAGCAAGATGCAAATGGGGCGGATCAAATACGAGACCCGTCCCATGGGGCGGGATGGTGATCAAAATTTTACCCACAATGGGGATGGTTTCTAGGCTATACCCGCCCAATCCCCATCCATGCTTGTATAGTATAATGTTAAATAATTTGTATGTAAACATTCAAAATAACATTTATAATCTATCAATATTTAAAAAATTMAAATTTTATAATTATCTTTTAAATGTTGTTTCTTTAGATTAAATTTTTGTGCAAATAAATAAGATTTTAACTAGTTCACAAACATTTTTAGGTGGTTTTGGGGTGGGGATTAGGTGGGTATGAGGCGGGGATTTAGTGGGGATGGATACCCAAGGGAAATAGCAGAAGATTGTCATATCCAACATTTATAATTTTGGATTGTTTCCGGAGTCCAAACATTCCAAAGGACAAAAACAATTCATGCAACCCAACGATTGCAATTCTAAAGCCTAACTGCAAGGTGAAAGCATGGGATGTCAGGTATTTTTTAAAAAAATTATTGTTTCAAAAACGTTAATGTGCTTTTCAAATCATCTTTTTTGCACCTCTTTGGAATTGCCTTGCCCAACTCAAAAAGGCATTGGATTTCTATCATCTAGCATCTTAGCATATAGGTAGTCTTTAGCTTAACTTTATTATATAATAAAGGAAAATTTAACAAAAATAATCCCACCATTCTTCCAAAGATAAACCAAACTTTTCAAATTCGTAGTATAATTCAACTTTCACCCCACTTATTTCCAATTTGTACCGGTTTACCATCAACCTGAATAACAAGTTACCATTTTTTTTTCTTTTTTCTGACTTTTTACCTTTTCTTTTTCTTATGTTMACTACTTTAACCCTTCCACCACCACCCATCACTCCCACATTCCCAAACCCCATTCACCTAGATCCACTAGTTGTTGATGTCGCACCCACCGCCACCATTGTCGAGCCTATTTCTCATTGCAATTTGCAAACCATGTTGAGGGCTTGAGGCTCAAGTGAAACAATTCCACAAAGATCACATCAATTTTCTTCTCTCTCTTCCCGAACCAAATTAAACCACCATTATTGTCACTCAAAGAACACTACCACCTTAATCATCTCTTCACTTCATCCCAATTCCACAAAACCCTATTAAAATCCAATCACATCTCCATTAAACTCTTTTTGAAACATCAATACAAYAACATCAGATGAGAACGAGAACAAGAAGAGCAAAACTCACTGCAGTCATCTTTTTCAAATTGTGTAATCCTACCACCACCGTTGTTAAAGAATACCGTTGTTGAGGGTTCAAGGTGGTTGTTTGTTTGTTGCGTGGGTTCGTGGGTTGTGTGGGTGGTGCATGGTTTGTTAGTTGTGGGGAGGTAGTGGATGGCTTGAGGGTTCATGGGTGGTGGTGATTGGTATGTGTTGTGTAGTGTTGGTACTTGGTACGTGGGTGGAGGTGGTGATGGGAGGTGGTGATGAGAGGTGGATTTGGGGATATTTTTAATTTTAATTAATAAAATTAAATTAACAACTTAATTAAAATTAAAATTTAATTAATTATCGTTTAAATTTAATTAGAACCATTTAAAACACGACACCTATGCAATTAACCCGCTCAACAAGTTTACAACAATTTTCAACCGGATAAGGTACAATTTGGGAATACTGTGTTTTAGATTTAGGAAGGTTGATTGAGTCTCCACATTGGCCGCCAGAGTAAGTCCGTCATATTACTTTGGTTTGATCTCCAAGTATTGGCATGATGAGGCTCGTGTGTCGGCCATGCCTTCTGCTATGAAGGTTGTTAATACACGTAGTCCTTTTTTGATAAAACATGGTATGCTCTGCACAGTCACCATTTAATCTTGGAAATAAAGTAGCGTACTGCCTTGGGCCTCGGAAGATTACTTATTATGCGCAGAGGGTGCAATTGGCACACAAGAGGTACGGCGATCATCAGCGGAGTGCGTCTTGAAACACCAACATATAGTTGCCTCGTAGAAGACGAGTACCCGAAGCAGTCTGATTCCAGGATTACAGACGTGACAACGATCTTGTTTATAACGGGCAGATCACCTGTGGTGCTCGCGAGACCTGTTGAGTAACGGATACAAGCGTGAGTGTAGAGGGTTCATGTGTCTCTCTAAGATGTTGGATGCTCGCGCATTTAACTATGTTCTTGAGAGTCGAAGCCATGATTTTGTACCCTCAGGAGGTTGTACTCTCGTACCCCTTTTACATATATTGGAGTAATTAGGACTTGTCGTTTGTGGGTTTTTTCATCTCTAGTGAGGTATTTCTGACGTTATGTGTCGCTTTTTAATTACTTTCTTGTCCACTCTTTTATCGTTATTTTTTCCTATATCACTTTGTGCTTCAGTTGCCTCTCTCCA